>JAOWBH010181608.1:0-10016 GCA_028566215.1 Silene coronaria
AATATTAATTTGGAGACTCACGACAAGTCTAGCCACGTATCCCGCTCTTCTGCTGAAGCCGAATATAGAGCTATGGCTGCTGTTCTTTGTGAGCTCAAATGGCTTATGGGCTTGCTTTCGAGTTTGGGTGTCTCTGTTCCCCGTCCTATGTGTCTTTATTGTGACAATCAGTCCTCCCTTCATATTGCGCAAAATCCCGTCTTTCGTGAGCGGACCAAGCATATTGAGGTGTATTGTCATTTTATTCGTGACGCTATTAATGATGGTTTGATTCAGCCTTCTCATGTTTCCACGCATTCTCAGCTTGCCGACATTTTCACTAAAGCTTTGGCCACGTCCCAATATAATTTTCTTCTCCGCAAACTAGGCATTCTCGATCTCCATGTTCCAGTTTGAGGAGGGGTATTAGGGCCGGCTTAGGCCATTATCGTATTTACGTATTTGCTTGGACTTTGACCCATTTTCGTATTGTATTTATATGCATTATTCTAATGAGAAAGGCAAAACAACATTTACCAAAAACCTATTTCGTAACAATATGCCTTTCCAACTTTGTCATCACAGTTATCCGTGCTAGTGTCCCCAAATTGCAACTTAATAATGCTTTTAAATAAGAGCTGGAAAAGATAATAATCCTAATTTGGATAGACCAATTCACAGATTTATTGATGGTTATGTCGGGTTACTTGGCGACTACCTAGTGGAAGAGCCACAAATACCGCATCTGACAGAAAGTCGCACTTGGAGAATCGGAAAGGCGAAAGAGTTACTCCGTATGTCGAGCACATATCACTAATTCATTGTAACTTATAGCCACCCATAAATCAGTCGAGATAATACCTCAGTATCCATTACAATTTACCATGAAAACAAATTACGGACCGAGATTGACCAAGTGAATTCTGGCAAGTTTAACTGTTAGTGTACTAGTTACTATAAGAAATTCAGAGATGGCTTCAAAGGTAAAACTACTACATACTGCATGCCATGCCATTCAACTTCAATAAAGCAGCTAATCGTCCTTGAAACTTAACTACGATCGGCAAATGAGTCACTGTATCTGTATCTGTATGTGTATTTGTTCCTGAGAGATGTTAAACAAATGAATAAGCAACATTAACACATATTCCTTAATTCTTGACAACAGAAAATAATATAATCGGTTGAATATATATATATATATATTTGTTGTACTGATGAAAACTAGCACAACACTTGTGTTTGTATTTACACACACACACAAAGAGGATAAGAATACATTGTGTAAATTTTCAGCTTTCCTCTTTTCTCTTGATATAATTCCGTCAAACTCGTAAGTGATATGTTCAACTGATGTGTCGGATTATTATCGGGTCTGATTATTTCATCGCATTACTTCAATTTTGACCACTAAATTTAGTTTTTAACTATTATTTAGTTTAATTATTTCATTATCAAGTTAAACGAACCAGTCGGGTTTGGGTTGGATTTTGGTCACTGATCATAGGGTTGTGTCGGGTTACGGGTCATTATCGGATAAGGTTGCAAAAGTTTCGAGTCTTATCGGATCGGGTTTGAGTCAGGTCAAACTTATCAGCGCTATTTGTATGCATGGCTCAATGAGTCATGCTTTTAGCACCTAAAACATTGTCTTTACTTTTGGCCAAAAAAAAGATTCAACTTGTCACATTTTAAAACCGAGTATTGTTAAATTCAAGTTGAATAATGTTACTGAATAGATTATGAGAAACAAAGAACTGGTAACATCGATAATCGACACAATTTTTTACGTAAATAGTTAGAAGTGAGCTTCGATACACTGAAACTAACCACGCTATTTAGAAGAAATAATGGGGAAACTTATAAATGCGCATTGAATAGGTGTTGCTGGAAACGGGTAACATTTCGACACAAGTTGAGGACGGGTTAAAATGTGACCCACTTAAGACGAAAATGTAGCCAATTTTAGATAAGAAATTACCGGAACAATTTTCTAATAACCTATAACATTTTGTCATAAATATGGTCACAGTTTGTCGTTAGGATGACCATATTTGACCCTTCTTCAAGTTGTGACGAAAATTATCCGTCTTCAATAAGATTTAGTTATGCGCATTTAAGTAATGTTTTTAAGACCTTTAGCTACAGAGAAGTGAGACAACACAAGCAAAGAACAGTGAGACTGAGAGTAGCCAGCCCATCTCATCCTTGAAGCCAGAAAATGGATGGACTCATGAACATGTTAGTTAGCTCAGTGAAAGCCAGGCCCAGGCCCAGGACCAAGTCCCAGCCCAATAGATTAGCTAGCGGTTCACCTTGTCTGTTTTTCATGTTGAATGCATTGTGTCAATCGTTGGATAACAGATAGGAGCGTATGGATCGTCGTTGGCAAGACTTAGCAGGTTCGAAACATGATGGAATCAAGTAGAGTTGAGAGTGAACACCACATTGTAGAATTTACCCATGATAGTAAAAAATGTCCATCTATAGACTAGTAAAACGTAAACTCTTACGTAAAAGTGGTGCTGTCGAATCCTAACACGACGATTTCTTTTATGAAGATTGGTAACCATAGAGATCCAGGATGTTACAACTTTACAAGGAATGCATTTATAAAAAGAAATGTCACAGTTTTCACTAAAAATACAACATATTGGACTAGAATGATGAGAGAAATAGTAAGAATACATACAGCACCACAGTGATACAGGCCACTATTCTTAACGTTTCAAGCTTTAACACCACATCTTTCTCCCCCTCTTGAAAAAATGTCCTCAATTTAGCATTGACATGACTCGCAAATCGGCAAATCGCAATGACAAATTCGAAATGATCTGACCTGACAATGACTAATTCAAAATCACAAAATAGGTGACCTGGGAAAATTTAAACCCAGAATTACCCATTTAAAACACGTTGGACAAGACCCGCAGTCAGAGACCTGAAAGAGTTGAAAACCAGACTCAAAATAACCAGTTCCCAGAATGACTTACTATTTACACACCCAATCCAAAGTGGATAATACACTCAAACTGCAATCCAAACCTCACCGATCATGAGTGAAGCAAGGTAACTGATGACATGAGTGAAGCAACCATGAAAGGCGATGGCTTCCTTTTCATTTCAAATGAGAATCAAGCAACCATGAAAGGCAATAGCATTCTTTTTTTTCAAAGTCGACCTTTAAGTTAATGGTCAAAGTTAAATCACCACCATAAAATTTGCCAAGATAAGGAGCTGACACTAACTCGCAGCAAGAGAAGAACTAACAGACGAACAACATCACACTGATCTTTTATCAAATGGGGTGCAGGACGGAGAACTTTACAAGCTATAGAGTGCAATAATAGGTTATAGGTTATTAATCCCAACAAATACAATATCGAAACATAAAAGAACGCAGCCATAGATCCATCCCTTTAGAGAACACATGAAATTCATATATACATACAGATGTTCTGAGAAAACAGTATGGTATTAATAAATTCATACATATATCTGGTAACATATTACAAATTCATACAGATCTTTTGGTATAGTAACCAGGATGTACTTGGTATTTAAGGAATGTCTCTAAACAGGAAAGAATTACATTCATCAACCAAGGCCCGTGCAAAGGGCATTTACAAACTGAAATATAACAGAAGTTGCTAACAAAATGTCGTGAATTCGTGAAGTAATGAGATACAGACTTACTAAATCAGGCAGGCATCAGCATCCAAGTGCCGCCAAGAACATGCAAGCATAATGACAGGCAGATAGACGCAGCTACATAATACTTTGCTGTGACATATCTCACAACTCTGCGACCTGTCTCAATTATGGCTTCATTTACAGCACTGGAACTTCTTTTGATGCTGCCAACAAATTTCTCAAGCAAAAAGTCTAGGAAAGATCTCACAGTCTCAAAAGTCACTCTCCCAGTCACATCAAGAACAAGTTTCCTATTGCTTGGGACAGCCAACGTAGACGATACCGTTGAAACCCAACCCTGCCCAGATGATGATGATGCATTTTGATCTTCCGCTGAACCAAAAGTTGTTTCTCGTCCATTATGTTTAACAGTGATCACATTACAAGCATCATCAATTTCAGAATAGTAAGTCTCTGAAACAATATCCGAGTTGCGGCGCCTTATCACTAAACGAGATGTATCACCAGAATCTGAACCCAAATTCTTCGAACTTGTCAAAACCTGATGAGAAGTCTTAACCAGAGTTTCAATCGAACTATTACAAAGTGCAACCAACAACTCTCTCGCTGGTTTCTCATGCTTTGGATTTGTTAATCCAGCAAACAACTCATCATAAGTATTAACCGCCATCGTTTTGTCAAGGTAAATAGCAACGGCAGTGCTAACAAACTTCTCAATACACCCACCAATAAGTTCTCGTCCACGTTCACTGTACATAATATCAACCCATGAAGAACCATCAACATTTTTCTTGCCATTCACACCAAAACTCGATCCTTTATCAGAACCTCCACCAGAATACAATGCTGTCACTAAATTTTTCGCAAAACTACCAGCAACAACAGACACAAAACCCGAACCAGCATCCGAGAAAAGTTTATCCATAAACCGATCATAGAACCCGGAACTCGAATCACTTCCACCATTACCAACACCCCTAGATTCTACCTCATACCCTCTAAAAACACCCCTAGTCAAAGCTGCTGTAACCCTAACAACAGAATCTGAAAACTCCTCTGAATTAACTAATTTACTAACCTGATTTAAACTATTAGGGATTTCATCACCATCAGATTCCAAAAATTCTCTTAAATCCCTAGAAACAATCCCAAAAGTTTCAGCAGATTCAGAAACAACCTCAGCAATTGAAACAAGGGCATTCAATAATTTCAAAACCCTAGTTCTTTTTCTTACAACAGATGGCAAATTGTAAATCTTATATGCACCATAGCCACTTAATCCTAAAGCTGCTAAAATAAGAACCCACTTCTTCTTTTTCTTAGTAAAGTCTAAACCTTTATTAATCAATTGTAAATCCATGTATACAATATCATAAAACCGTCTTACAAAAGACTAATTGTTTCGAATAAAGTTTACAACTTTATGATGGGTAGATATCAAAACATTGAGATGAATATATTAATATAATATTATGTAAAACAAGAAATTAACAGAAAAGATGAAATAATAACCATATGAGAGAGGCGTATGTCCTACCCACCTCGAATCTGGATTAAAATTTAAGGTTGTTTGTAGCAATCGTGGTAAATTGTGATGAATTGATAATGTAGAGTCAATGCTTTGGTTATATCCAGACGATTTTGTGTGTTACATTAAGATGGTTGTTGAATAGGATTTGGCTGTTGTGTGTTGAATGCGGGATTTAAGATGATGGGGTCGATGAAGTTAAGGTCATGATGTATTGTTTAGTTTATGTATCATGGGCTTTGCTTTAGCTTTCTACGATCTCACATACCAACATACGTGATCCACGGTTACGTTTTATTCTTTTGTGTGGGTTAAATTTAATGAAACGTAATCAATTAGATAAGTATGAGGGAGTATTTCGTATGATATAATTTTCAACAACTCTTTTGATAACTCGCTCAACAAAAGTAGTGCATTCGATAGCAGAAAACAGAAAAATATAACAAATCCAAGTAAATTGACCTCCCATCGTCCCATGCACAAATGCTGCAATTCCACCACCTTGATTTTACAGTTGTTTATGAGTCATCTTGTCCATTGAACCTCACTCAATTAACTCACAAAATAAGCGAGCACGAATAAGACATTTTAAGAGAATTATAAAAAAATATCTCGCTAACCCGCTTGCTCATGGGCCAAAAATTGAGCACGACTATATCTAACCCAAAACCGTATCTAATCACTTTTACCGGATTCTTTATCAAAATCATTTCGACCAAAAGTTTAAACTGGTGGTTGAAGTCCAATAAATGGTGTTAGTACCTTAATAAACCCCTTCATGTGAAAGTTTGTAGGTTACGCAATGTTTGTGAAAGTTTGTAGGTTACGCAATGTTTGTGCACTTGAAATGTGGATAACGCATATGCTTACTAGACATTGTACTGAAATTCTGTGTGTTAGGATATGAGTTTATTAGGTTTGAACTTAGGATCCATGTGAAATCTTAACCAAAACTTTAATTTAATGGTTGAAAATTATTAATTAGTTTTAATACCTTAAGTAGTGATTAGGGATGACAACGGGTCGGGTTCAGTAGGATTCGGACCCGTGCCACTTACCTTCGCCCCGTACTCGACCTAGACCATACCCATACTCAATGGGTCGGGTCTACCCGCGGGTCTGTGGTAACGAGTGCGAGTATAACATCTACACACAACTTGAGAACAACAAAATGAAAACAAGATTAAACTTGCACAAAATGGTGTTATTGGAAACAGAGAAACAAGATTGACTTGACTAAAAAAATGTTAGGTCTATTAATGTGTGAAAAAATTTAGACCGAAATCAACTTGACTGATCAAAGGCCAAGCGATTGTTTAAGGAGTACATCCATCTGATCCATTTCATGACGTACTATAAACTTTGCAATTTGTTTTTTTTTTTTTTTTTTTTTTTTTATAAGAAGAAACGCTTAACGAAAGAAATAAAAATTTTTTGTTTTATAAACATTGGAAAGCGGAAGCCTCCATGAATATAAGTTTTGAATTAATATATCCCTCCATCTAATGTTAATCTTTGTAGTTTAAAAACACCAGCCGTTAATAAATGTTAAGTTAATAAAAACCGTGACTGAGCATCGAGTATTTACGACATCCATCATCCAAAAATCTTTCACATGCATATTACTTAGTCCATCGCGAAAAATAGTAAATATTTGAGAAAAATAGAGTTTAAGTGACGTTTAAATACTGTCAAACTGAAATGAGAAGATTATTTTAGAGTAAAGGTCTAGAAGAAGTTGGTGGCAAAAATGTTACAAAGTTGAGCTTATAATTAATTTAACATAGTATAAGTGAACCCAACTCAACCAATTTGATTACCATCAACATACATATAAATGATGTTATGGCCTTGAGTATACGTACCAAAACGAAACTGACTTACATCGAGTGCCATCTTTTTCAAAATTAAGTGATTGTTATTAATTAAGCCTCTCATGAACTCATTAAGTCTTAATAATCTAACCAGACACCTTTTTTCCGAGGTCGATATGTTTAATGACAAAGACTATAAAAGAAAATCACGGATTTGTGCCAAAAACAGCAAAACTGACTATTTTTCTCACATTACACATAGGATAGACTATAGAGTAATAGACTTTGTCATAAATCATCCGAGTATAACATGGTATATATGTATGTATGTATGTAATGTGAATAATAATGTAACTCATCAAAGCACCAAATCATCTTTAAATTCCTCACCTCTTGATCTTTTAGGCTATTTTCTCCGGAGTGTCATACCTAAACACTTGGGTGAAATCATTCAAATGTGTTCAGTATATTATTACATTCGACTTTGATCAAGTGAATAACCCAACCGCGCGCCAGAAAATCTATTTGACAAAAATCGAAAATTTGATGAACCAAACCAACTTGACTAGACCTGAAGGCGAATTGATAAACAATAGATCCCAAAATGCTAAGAATTGAAATCGATCTGAACGTAGAGACTACTCGATAACAGATAGAAAACGTTATACATCGAAATCAACCTGACTCGAAGGCTAAGCGATAATCGGTAAAATTCCAGATGATCTGAGCTGAAATGCTCCATATCATGACTTGATCAATTGACCCCGACCAACCCGTAAGTTGATTCACTGTACAGCCCAACTTAACATATATAAATTGTATGTCTATCGTTCGATTCCCAACTCATTCTAAGTCGGTCTAATTTCCAGAACCCACTATTTACCGCAAGCTAATTTTGTCAAAATTATTTTAATATTTTTATATGAAGTTAATCTTCATTGAATATCTAATATTTAAAATTGGTGATTTAAAAAAATTCCTAATTTAAACTCGGCTTATCAACTATGTTTTTTGTTCGACCCTTCTCAGCCCGACCGAGCCATTGCTACATCCAAATCAAAAATACAAATAACTTGACCTATGGATGACCCAAACCAAACCGAACTTGACCTATCAAACATTTTGTACTTGACGTAATACGTCCCGTTGTATTAATTGATCCGAACTCAAAATGGGTCGTTATAATTGTTGAACGACGTGACTAGCCCGTAACTGAGAACCTCAGTTGTCCCACTTAAGTATTCCAACCCAGAAAAATCAAACCGACCCGGCCCAAAACTAACTAGTGATTCAATTGACATCTTTAATTATGTTCTTCAATTTTAATGTACATTTAAAGGAAGGAGCGTCCTAAAAAATAAGAACCATTCATAATCCAAGTATTTTTAGCGTTATTTGGCGATTAAATTTTGGGACACCATAATTTATATCCATTCACATTTGAGTTCATTCAATATCAAGTTTTATCTATACACCGAGAAGTACAAGTTGATTAAAACTGAATAGATGATGATAAAATTAGTATGGAGTTTGTGTGAAGGCAGTGCATGAGAGAGTCAACTCAAAGGTTACAACTAATTGCTTACATGGCACGTGTTTGCAATTGTGATGTCGAGCCGCCGCAGAAAACAAGGTATGTATAAGATGTGCTGTTATGCCACGTTGACCTATTTAAATTACACGTTCCTTCATTCACCAATCTCTTCTTTTGCTCTCTTCAAATTCACTCTCTTTTAACTGATCGCACATAGCGGCAAGGAATAATTCGGGAAATGTTTCCTTTTTGGGTGCACCATGTATTTGAGTTCGAGTTAGATTTTTTACACTTATACGAGTTAAGTTGAATTGAACTTAATTAAATAAATCTGTATCGAGCTTAATTGAACTGAATAAAGCAGAACTCAACTGAATGAAACTAAAATATGAATTGATTTGTAAAGAGATGAGCTGGGCTGAACTGAATTGTTTGAATTGAATAAAGCTGAACTGAACATAAATGAGCTACAAATAAGTCAAAACAAGCGCTTAGGCATGAGTTCAAGTATTGGATAAAAAAAAAGGATTTTTTGTCGTGTTTACACTAGTTTAGTCCGATTCAAATGTGTACGTAATTGTTTACATCAACAATTAGCTAGTGCTGAAATCACGAGTTTTACTAAGGGAAAATTTAAGGCGTACAAAAACAGTTCAGATTATTAATAATATTCAAGTCAGATGTGGTTCAGTTTAGCTATGCTTCAGGCCTAAACTAAACCAATTTATGTTGTTTTGAACAATTAACCATTTAAAAAATTCAGTTTAATTTAACTTTTACCTATTTTCTCTTTATTAATATTCGTATTTGTTTATAAATTTTATCAAAATTTCGTTTTATTTCGACGCAAATCTTCCCAAAGTAGTAGGTATCTTACAAAGATAATCCATGAGGACATTGTCCATAGACTCCAAACTATTTTTTTTTTGTACAATGAAACTCCAATTCTCCAAACTAGGTCAACTTTGATGACGATATGGGAAGGTTTACGTAAATGTGAATCTCAAAGTGACACAACCAAGCATATATTGTCAATGGAGACCAGTCAAGCTTTACATAATTTTGATCTTACAACTCATTTTTCACACACGATAATATAAAAATGCACGGCACATGATCAATTTGCTGCAGGATTTTATAGATGTGAAAGCGGAATTTCAGGAAACAATTTCCTAACATCTATCCAAGATCACATGCATAACATTATGAATCATAATAAAAGATGAAAGAAATATTTACCTCTTGAAGCGTAAATTCCTCGAATAGCGTAAAATAGAAGAGATCGGAGAGCCCCACTTGTTGCTCCTCTACTCGGTCCACAAGCACAACCCGGGAGCCCACGTCTGCTAGAACGGAAGAGATGGATCACTATCGCTCTCTTACTTTTATGGGTGTTTGAGGCAAACGGTATATAGGAAAAACAATATGTGTTCTCCTTTATGATTTCTTATGAAAAACATCATCATCATATCCTTCACCCTAGCACCCTTTATATAGTATCACATAC
>JAOWBH010181630.1:0-10013 GCA_028566215.1 Silene coronaria
GTGACACCCCACGTAATTGAAGAGGTCCACTGTTGAGCATTATTTTGGTAATATTTATATCTCATTTTCCTTGCATTTCGAACCGTTTTGAGTCGTTTTTGAGTGCTATTTGTAGCGGTTTATGTCTCATACCCCCCCCCCCCCCAAGGCTGTTTTATGTTCATATTGCAGGTCTCGAGGCGGAACGGAGGAGTAATGGCCACCCGAGGCGGTTCCGAAACAAAACAAGGGAAGGTAGAAGAAGAAGGCTGAATTGCCTTCCCAGTCGGCCATGGCACCGGCAGCCGGCCAACCGGCTGGGAAGCCCCTCACACCTGAAGCCAAGCTAAAACCCAAGTACGAAGGCTCCCAGCCGGCGGACCGGCAGCCGGTCAGCCACCGGCTGGGAGTGCAATTCGAGAGAGGATGTAAATTGAAGATGGAGGCTGATTTTCAGCCGGTCCACCGGCAGCCGGTCAGGCTGCCGGTTGGGAATGCAATCCCAGAGAACTTCCAAATCGAGATAGAGCAGGAATTTCATCCGGTTGACCGGCAGCCGGTCAACCGGCTGGGAAGTCAGCCTGCGGATTTCAGCCCCATTCATTTTCGAAGCCCATTTTATGGACTCCTATATATATCCCCATCTTTTGTAATAGAAAAAAAAGGTTTTTAAGTAAGATTTTCATAATATTAATTAGGCACAAAACCCTAGATCTACATTTCTAATATTAATTTCATAGTTAAGCAAGCTTTAATCTTTCCTTGATTATTTTTCTCATTTAGCCTTAGAACTTCATTCTAGTTTAGATTATCATAGTTGTTGGGTTAATTTGAAGACTTGGTTGAAGATTGTATTTGAAGTTTCCTCCTTTTATATAATCAAGATCATTTCTTTGGTATAATTCTCCCTTTATTTCCATTTTGTTCTTCATTATTTATATTTCCTAGTTTTGAGTTTTGTTATTTGGTTTAGTTGATTATCAATGGCTTTGTTTTGTTTGTTCATTGTTGGTTTTGATATGCTTGCTTCAATAATGGGTGAGTAGTCATATGTAGGGTTTTAGGGGGATTTTAGGGGGGACTTGGGTGGTGATTATGGTTGGTTAAACATGTGTTTGTGGATAATTGTTGGGTTGACTTACATGTGCATATATGGTGTTTGATGAAATGCCTTTATGAAAGTATTTGCCTTTTATCAAATTTGCTTAATGTTTCCTTTGTTGAAAGATGATTGGAGGTATTTGATAGTGCATGTATGTTGGGTTTGAGACATTATGATGATTTTGTTTCGAACTTTTGATTTCTAAGATGTTGGTAGACTTGAACTTGCTTGCTAATTATCCGCCTCACTTGTTGATTCCATTTTCTCACCCAATCTACCTAGATGAACCCAAAAGACCCTACCTTTCTCTTCTTTGATCACAAGTATTGTCATTTAGATTAGTTTTGCAACTTATTTACGTTTTAGTTGTAGTTATTTGAATCTTCTTTGCTCTTTATTCGACTAAATTATTATCCGAACAAGCTAAGTAGAAACCATTCCATCCTTGCGGTTCGACACCTATTTACTACTCAAAAAGGTTTTATAAATTGTTTTGGTTGAGGGGAATGACGACGAATCCCGCTCATCAGCATCTTTAATCAGTTTGTGCTATTTCGAGTCCGGTACGATCCGGGTCGGGTTTATTTCGGTTCAATTTAGTTTCAGGTCATAATTTTCTTTAATTGAGAGTAAAAAAACTAGAATAAATGGACCTCATACTTTACAATTTCAATGTAATAATTCATAATAATATTAATAAATAAATAATCAATGAAAAAACACCTGTATTTATGAGAAAATAAACGTTTTCTTTCAGTTCAATCAGTTCAGTTCTTATCGGTTCAAATATAATTAGGTTCGGTTTTCATTGGGTCATTATGGAGTTCGATTCTGTTTCGGTTCGATTTAGATTGAGTCAGGTTTCAGGTACTATTTAATTTATTCATATCAGTTATTCGATCGGTTATCAATCCAGTTGTTTTCGATCGGTTTTTCGGGTTCAGTTTTATTTTGTCAGGTCTACAAATTGTATAATTATGAATCTAAGTTTGAAAGATAGAAAAACATATTAAAATAATAATAATAATTTTATATGAATTGTTTTTTTTACCGTAACACTCTAATTAAGTGTTATTAAAAGAATCAATCAGTTATATTAATGAAAAAGCGTAAATATTATTTTAGTAGTTTGTAAATCATCTTTGTAGATGTGTGGTATAGTGTTTTTCCCTGTTTAATAAGATCGGTACGCTTGTTAATTACGGAGTACATTTTACATGTATCGTAATTGTATTATTAATATAATAAAATAATTGCACGTAATGATATAATATTGATTTTAATATACTACTAATAATAAGTTAAGACAAAAATAACTTAACTTAAAGTGTCTTCTGATTGTAGCAAACTTTCTTTTTGTACATCTTACTATTATTATATTTAGTAGATTTTAACATTCAATTAAAAGTACACTAGGACGTGTCTATATACAAAAAAAATCTAAAAAATATTGTGCTTTAGCACGGGATCTACACTAGTAGACTAGTATTCGAATAGCTTGGTACATTTATGAATGGGTAACAAACCCGTTTTTTTTCCAGCATCGATTCTATGTCGGAAATAATCAGTATGATTACCAAGCCCTTCGACTATTCGAAGAAAAACTTCCCTTCTTATCCGAAACCTTCTTCGAAATATGTGTTCCGGGTATACTGGTTCGGTTGAGAAATAATCATGATAGAGCCAAATGCGCCGTTTTCACGATCTCAGGGGATATACGTTCTTGTAGGATATTTAATTTTTTGAAGTAAACAAATACCCATTTCATAGTCTGTTTCATCCCAAATGTCTTCATCCATTTCTTCCACCCAATCATAAAAAGAAATAGCGATTTTGAGACATATTGGTACAATGTAAATGTTTAGTATTTGATGAAACAAAGGATGCTATTTATCTAAAACAGAGGAGAAGAGGAGACATTCTATTCTATAAAAAATAGAGAAGATATATAGTGACGAGATGTTGATTGAAGTGCACATCCAACAGTTATTTTATATTCTTTTGCCAAAGAGTAAGCTGGAAAAAACGGCTATTTTTTACTATCATTCATTGAGCTATTTCTTTTTTGATGAGGTAAGGAAACTAGGTTAATTAATGACTAACCCATATCACTCTCTCAGGTGAGAACGGTAAAAGAAAATCAAAGATTTTCAATTACCAAGAAGTATAAAAGAGGACAAGAAAACGATGACTCTCAATAAAGCCGGGCCTCATAATGTCCAACAAAAATTAAAATAAATAAAACACAATCTCAAAGAGAAGAAAATAACAAGTTATCAGAAAAAGATCATGCTAAAGAAACTATCAGAACAAAAAAAAAATATCAGATCTGGAAAAGTCCTGCTAATGAATTCCAAAAAAGGGACTTATAAATCCCACATCTCCAAACCCCAATCACCATTGTTGACAAATATATATACCAACACATTCTAAAAATTTTGCTTTAATCAAATTCTGAATTTAATTGAAAAAATTGCTATGAGAATTTTTGACTTAATCAACCTTCTATGAACAAGATATGTGACTAAATATAACTCTCTTAGGCTAAAATGGAGAGCAAATAAAGTTTAGTCTTAAAAGAAAATTGAAGAATCAAAGAAAAGTTACATAAACAAATTTTCTCTCTTCATACAAAGAAAAACTAGATGAAAAAGATGAAGATCTACACTATCAAAGATAATGTAGATCAAAGCTAAGAAAAAAGATATAAGAAAATAATGAGGGAAGAAGACAGTCAAGATGAGGACTTGAAGGGTTAAGAACGATTAACACCTAAGAGAGGGAATGGGTGAATTAAATGTACTTTTAAAAATTTATACTTAACTTGGTTATTTGATAACACAAGTAAAAACCAATAAGTACGAGACTTGAGAAACTTAATTGAATTTGAGTTTACAAGTGCGTAACAGCAGGTCTGAGCAACAGTATGAGAGACTGTGACACAAACAAGGCAGCGAGATAAACAATAAGTGAAGGAGATGATCAAACGTAAAAGTAAATGAACAAACAAGACGATGTGTAAAAAATTGGTTCAACCTCTACTCCGAGGCCTACGTCCAACCGTTATTTTGTTGCTTGTTTAGAAATTTACTCAAACAACTTAAAGCAATCTGGCTTCAAGAGTTTTGTTCTATCTCATAGGTTTACAAGATCTGGAATCTCACTGGTTCACTTGAATGAACATGGAGATTATAGTTTAGACCTAAACACGAGATCATGGAACACGTTTTTGATGCCACAGTACTGCTAACTGATTCAAGGAGAGTTTATCCTTTAAGAACTGAGTAAAGACATTTAAAAACAGAAAATTTTAACTTTCTCAATACTTAAGAAAAACAAAGCTTTGAATGCACAATGATTAACAAAGAGTTTTTCTTGTTTAAATGCTTTTAAAAGTCTTACTCATAAATGTGAACAATGTATTGGAGCAAGTGTCCTCCACAATAGTGCGACTATATAATAAATCTCATTAAAGAAATATATATACTTGGGATGATTAGTATTTTTTAATACTTCACGTCAGTTGATTAACGTAAATCAATAACGGTTGGCTGACTAGAGTTTGACGTTATTGTCGTATGACGGCGGTGATCAACTGATCCCTTTCGGTCGCACTTATAGGATGAAACCCAAATAGAAATATAATTATTTGTATTTGATGCAAATTAATTAGTCCATTGCATATATTTGATATATGTTTGGTTATGTGAGTTATTTATTAGAGAATGAGTTTAGAACTCAAGTTAATTAAGTTTATTACTCAATTATATGATAATTGACTGATAAAATTTTATATCCTATTTTAATATGATTAAATAAGATTTAATTTTATAATTAATTGTTAATTCACTAAATTAGTTGAGGTTCTGAATACATTTTGAGGTAGAGGTAATTAGTTAATTATATTTACAAGGAGTTGTAAAATAAAATAATTGGGCATTAAGGGACCCATTATATATTGATATAATGGTAAAATATCACTTAAAAGTTGAGTGTATATTATCTATTAGTTTGTGTCATATAATTGTTATATGATCAAATTAACACTTAATTATATAAGATAGTTAAGCATACGATTAATAAGTATTTGTGGGACAAATATCAAAATTCAAAATGGACCACTTTAAGCTTGAGTGGACCGGTTTTTAGGATAGTGGGAGGAAAATGGTTATTGTTCTATTTACTCCTCACATTCCACTATGTGATAGTGACACATCAAGCATACTTTAATCATTTCTTTTCAACCTATACTCTACCTAAATGCATGTGGATTATTTTAAGTTAAAATTAGTCCATAATGGAGTATAGTGGCCGACCATCACTAGCATAAAAAGGTCAATTGTTGTTCTTATTAATACTACTTACTTCATTATTCAAAAACTTACATTATCTCTCTTCTTCTCTCTAAAACTCACAAGTATACTAATATTCCCCAAGTATTACTAGTGTAGTAATATTATTAATATTAGTAAAGTCTTGTCACTAAAATTATCTAATTAGTAAATTAGTGATTATTTGGGTTTTGTCTTGGGTGCAACTCAAAGAAGATCTTCTACTTTGAAGACTGGATTGCTAGGAGGGTCATCCAATATTATTTCGGCTCAAGATCAACAAGAAAGGTGTTCTTGTTGTGCTCATTATATTTCCAACTCAATGTGAGGATTTTCTTCTTATTCTTATTTAAGCTTTTATTTGTGCATGAATGTCTACATAAATCTTAAACACTAAATTAAAGTAATTTGGTGAACTAATTAGAAGAGTCTAATTAGGGTCTATAGACTTTCATTTGGCCACCTGCTTAGCTGCTTAGCAGTCAAAATGGTGTATGATTGTGCTTTTACCCAATTGGTTAATTAAGTAGTCAATGGCCACGAGGACGAAACAATGTCCCTTGGTTCCTATTAGATTGACTTTGCCGACAATATCGATGCCCCAGGTTGAGAAAGGCCAGGGTGAGGTCATAGTGTATAGAAGTGATGGTGGTACATGTTGCACGTTTGCGAAGATTTGGCAGTTGTGGCAATGTTTAACGTAGTTTATACAGTCTGCTTCCATGGTTGTTCAATAGTAGCCTAACAACATGATCTTCTTGGCTATCATCATCACGCTTATGTGAGGGCCGCATTCTCTATCCTGAACCTCTTCTATGACTTTCCGTGCCTGGTATGGTCGATGTAGAAGAGAAGAATGCCTTGAGGTGTTCTCTTGTAGAGTTGATCTTGGTTCAACATGAATTGCGAGGAGAGTAATTGAATTGCTCTTTGTTCTCTTGGGTCGGAATTGGGAGGATATTCGACTTTTGTTTTGTAGTTGAGGATTGCTTGGTACCAAGGTTTGTCATGGTTTTCCTCGTTATCGTTGATGGTGCATATGTGAGATGGCTCGCTCCTTCTTTCGATGCATAACGGCATGAATGTCATATCATCGGATATGTTGATGAGTGATGCAAGTTTTGCTAGGGCATCCGCGAATTGGTTCTCTTCTCAAGGTAGGTGGAAATAGTCTGCTTGATTGAAGAATTCCACTTCTTCATTGATCTTTACTTAGAAGGGTGTCAGGTTGTCGCTTCGGATTTTCCATGATCCGGACACTTGATTGATAATGAGTGAGGAATCGCCGGTATCATGGACCCTCAGTCTCTTGATGCCAAGTGATATGGCTGCTTGTAGACCGATTAGGCATGCTTCGTATTCGGCAGAGTTTTTGGTGGCGTTGAAGGCTAGCTTGACTGAAATTGGGATGTGTCCTCCTTCGGGTGATATTAGATTCCTACTCCAAAGCCTCGGATGTTTAATGCACCGTCAAAGTATAGGTTCCATGCTTCGGTATCTATATAAATGATGTCTTCGTCGGGGAGTGACCAAGTGTCGGTCATTAAAATCTCGTTGACGGGATTTTATGCTAGGAAGTCGGTGACAGCCCTTCCTTTGATGACCTTGAGGGGTATGAACTTGAGGTCGAATTCAGATAGCATAAACGTCCATCTAAAGAGTCTTTTATTTAGCACGGGTTTCTCGAAGATTTATTTGATGGAGTTCATCGTGGAATAGATGTGAATCATATGACTGAGCATATAGTGGCGTAGATTCTTCGTGGCCCACACTAAAGCGAGACACATTTTTCTCTAGTTGTGTGTACTTGACCTCGTATTCGATAACTTTTTACTAATGTAGTAAATAGCTTGCTCCTCGTCGTTGAATGTCTGTGATAGCATGCATGGCTCTCATGGCGGTATCCATGACAGTCATGCATAAGTACTGGAGGTTTGGATATGATCTCCTTATCTTGTCGAAGGCTTTCTGGCTATCATCGTCCCAATCGATGTGATCGATGACACGGAGTTTCTTGAAGATGGGTTCGCAAATCATGGTGAGAATGGGTATGAAGCGGGTGATGTATTGGACTTGGCCTAAGAATCCTCGAATCTCTTTGTCGTTCCTGAGTCGTGGCATTTCTTGAAGGGCTTTGATCTTGGTCGGATCGATTTCGATTCCTCTTTTGTTGATGACGTTCCCTAGTATCTTTCCGGAGGTGACATCAAATGCACACTTTTGAGAATTGAGTCGCATGTTATATTTCCCGAGGCGAGCGAAGAACTTTCGAAGGACGGTGATGTGGCCGTCTCGTTCTTTGGATTTCACGATCATATCATCAATATATACCTCCACTTCCTTATCCATCATGTCGTGTAGAAGAGTTGTGGCGGTTCTCTGATAGGTTACCCCGACATTGATTAGGCCTAAGGGAATACCAATGTAGAAATATGTGCCCCACTGTGTAGTGAATGCAGTTTTATGCATGTCTTTTTCTACCATCTTAATCTGGTTATACCCGGTATACCCGTCCATAAATGATAAGAGATCGTGCTCGGAGGTGTTCTCGACCAGAATGTCAATGTGCGGTAGAGGGAAGTAGTCCTTTGAACTTACCTTATTCAGGTCTCTTAAGTCAACACAAACTCGGATTCTCCAATCCTTTTTTTGCACGGGGACTATTTTAGCCACCCAGTCAAAATACTCGGAAACTTTGATGAAACCAGCTTTGAATTGCTTTTCAACCTCTTCTTTGATAGTCAAGGCCCATTCAGGACGCATCCGACGTTGCTTCTGCGTCACTGGCCGGGTTCCCGGCCGAATGGGTATCCTGTGTTCGGCGATCTCCCTATCAATCACAGGCATGTCTTTGTACGACCAAGCGAACACTTCCTTGTATTCGAGTAGAAGGTCGATGGATTGTTGTCTATAAAGGGGGTCGCAGATGGTCTTATCTTAAGTTCTTGAGGGGTTTGATCGGTCCCTATGTTTATAGGTTTAGTGTCCTCGATTACGAGGGTTCTAATCTCATGTTTCTCGAGTTAATTAATCAGTTGAGCTGGGCATCAGTCAAGTCAAATTCCTCATGCTCTTTTTGAATTGTATTGCAGTTAAATTGAGACGAGTCATAATAAAACTTAGCATTCCTTAGATCAATCAGAGCGAAGACCTTGGACAAGATAGCCATCTGGTGTGAAGTCAAAAGGCGACACAGAAGAGGAGGTAGCCCCTGGAACAGGTCCCAGCTTTCTAACCTCCATGGGAGTAGGGATGACGATTACAGTTGACGCGACATCTGGGACAGCTCCCAAATTGTGGTAAAACAAAGGAAATGGGACCTTGATAGGGGAGCTGGCAGCATTAGGACCTAAATCAGACTTTGACCCATACTCATTATCGGACTCGGAGTCGGAATCGGACTCGCACTCGCACTCATTTTTAGTTACCTTAGCCTTGAACATTGGACCTTCTCCAGTGGCGAACTTGACAATGTGGCATCAGTTATCAGTCCACTTCAAGGTCTTTCTCCAGTCTCGGATAGTTTTTTCTGGGTCAGCATCAGAGATTAAAGTAGTGGGATTAAACTTGGTGTTTTCAAGGATCATAGCTATGATTTCTTCGCGGCTGAAGTGTTTGATGTTATCTTCCCCTAAAGGAAGGCTCATGGCTTGTCCATCGAGACAAGATGCCAGCTCGGACTTGGTTGGGGAGACAGCAGTTGCATCATCAGGGATGAGGCAACAATATTGGAAGACCTCTAAGCTTGGGTACTTGATCTTCACGAGAGGATCGTAGATAGGCTCAGGAAAGCTGTGGAACGGTTCAATCTATGTAGGCACCCATGTCTTTACCACCCAAGAACACCCTGTGAAGATTGGGCCGCATGTTTAGCATACATTGCTAATTTTTAACATTTAATAAATCAGTCGTTAAGTGGTAGATCAAACACTCGTGTCAACACCTTGGTCGTCATCTACGTGGTGATACGGTTGTTTTGATAGTAATTGGAGTTCATTTGGAGTCCGTGTCAGAAACTGTCTCCATTCTCTAAAAACCATCTCAACCGGAGTTGGAATATTCCTGATATCCATCGCGCAAATATTATTTTAATATTAATTTTCGACAAATATCTTGCCTCGCGGAATAAGGAAGTCGTGTATCTTCCTCTTTCCTATTTCAAAACCGGAAATCTTTTCTTGCTGAGGAGAAAAGGCTCCGAGAAAGGACGCAGTGCATGTTGTGCCTCTTCCAAGGGTCGCTGCAACTGTTGCTCCTGTTTCTGGGCTTGTTTCCCAGCAGCTTCAAATCGTTTCTAGATATTTTTGCAATACTTTGTTCTTCATATTTTTACGCGAGTGTTCGCCCTTGGCTTCTCTCTTTTGCATTCTAGACCATTGCTATTTCTTTTGACATCTACATGCTTGATCAATCGACTACGTAATCCCGAATCATTTCGTGGTAGCGGTCTCGTTGCATGACCAACTAAATTTGACCGCTACACATCAATTAATCAATTTAAAATCATTCAGTATTGTCTAAATTCCTTGTCAACACAAGGGCACTTTCACGTACATTAAAGTTCGAGTCGAAATACCACTAAACACTGATTTAGTTAAATC
>JAOWBH010181640.1:0-10013 GCA_028566215.1 Silene coronaria
TATTACTGCTGCTTTCATGAGTTACTTCGACGCATCTGTTTTAAGCCGTTAAACTAGGTAAATGGTATTTCAGGGTCACATATTATTCAAACCGAGCTGAGAAAGGTGCTTTACTTCAGCAGCCAGGTGCAATAACTACCAGTATTGAAGAAGTTCATTCAAATACCAAACCTCTGATTCGGCAAATTCAGAAACTTCCCAAGACATTGAAGAACCTAATTGAGAAGATTCCTCATCAAGAGGCATGTGGCTTTCTCGGAATCATCTCAATTTAATATATTTGTGGTCGTGCTTTTTAAATGTAGGTTACCTTTTTTTGTGTCTGATGGTTGTTCACTGCTCTTTCTTTGTTTTTCTTTTTCTTTTCTTCCAACAGATAAACGAAGAAGAAGCATCCTTGTTTGATGTGCTGTGGTTGTTGCTGGCAAGTGTGATATTCGTACCTATTTTCCAAAAACTTCCAGGGGGTAACAACTATATGCTTATATAACTTCTTAATTTCAATATGTATGAACGTGAAATGTGTATCTTGCATTCTTGCAGCAAAATAACGTAGCCAGAGAATTTTTGGATGCTGTTGTCTTTTAGCATTCTATAATCGAGCTATGAAGTGTTTATTATTCAATTGCATTTCTTTCTGTTTTAAGAGTCTTTTTCTTGCTCTCCTTTTTTTCAGGAAGTCCTGTGCTCGGTTATTTAGCTGCTGGCATCTTGATTGGCCCGTATGGCCTTTCCATCATACGCCACGTTCATGGCACTAAGGCGATTGCTGAATTTGGTGTTGTCTTCTTGTTATTTAATATTGGCCTTGAGGTGCGTACAAATCTTGAAAACAGTGAAAGTTGTTATATTAGTAATAGTGAACAACTGCAGTCCCAGGGCACAAATTCTCAAAACATGGTTCTTTTGTCAGCTCTCCGTTGAAAGACTAAGCTCCATGAAGAAGTATGTCTTTGGGTTAGGCTCTGCTCAGGTAACTACTATTCCCTTCTTTTCTTTGATTTCTTCAATTTTTCCTTGTTTTGGTCAAGTTCTTTGATTTATTGCTCGTTCTGTTTTTGGTTTTTCGTTCCTCACACATGCAAGTGGCCCACCAACTTTTTTCCCTCTCTAAGTTTGATTTCTTTATTATTTTCTTAAGTAACGTGCCATTTTGGAAGTCAAAGAAATCAAAGAAAGGGGGGAGCAATAGGTTTACCTCACTGTCTTTGTGTTGGTTTTGTAGCTGCTAGGTGTAGTATATGCTCATTGACTTATTGTTGACTGCCGAGGATGTGTATGCAGGTTCTGTCAACAGCTGCTGCCGTGGGTTTGGTTGCTCATTTTGTTTCAAGGCAGGCAGGTCCTGCAGCAATAGTTATTGGGAATGGCTTGGCATTGTCTTCAACTGCTGTAGTTCTTCAGGTAGCATCTGAAATAGTTGGTTATTGGCTGTTAGTACAGCACTTGTTCCCTGCATAATTCAAATATTCTCAAGTTCAATATAATTTTTTTGGTGTGCCTGATGTAGTTCTCTAGTTCGATACTAAAGGTCCACCGTTATTTTTAACCATGTTTGGTGAATTGGTAATAGTACATTGGGAAACACAGCTATAGTACTCCTTTTTACTGGGATGTCAAGAATTCAAGCTGTATATATATGCTGTGTTCTGTGTGTTTAGTGTACAAATTTGCCAATTTTTGAAGTTGTAAAATGTCATTCGTCATTCCTTTTTAGGGTTGTGTAGTTGGAACATATGCAAAGCAAAAGCGCATCAAATTTAAAATCCTAATATTTGTATACCTGTATACAGCTTGTGGACGCAAGAGTGTATAAGGGGAATGAAGTACTCTGTAAAAGACAATGTTTTCTTGTTGCTAATTGAATTCCAATACCTAGGTTGCTTCTTTTACCAACAAACTTGCTTTTGGTATGCTTACGACAGTCTTTGAAACTTCATCAACAGGTCTTGCAGGAGCGTGGTGAGAGTACTTCCCGACATGGGCGTGCTGCTTTTTCAGTGTTGCTTTTTCAGGTAAATTCCTCGAATTAGTTGTCTTTTGTGAACCAAGTGACTTGAAATGGAGCAGGATGGTCACTTGTTCAGAAGCTCTTTGTGAGTGAAAGGGGCCTGGTGGTGTGGCAGGCTCTACCGCTATAGTGTGTCAGTGTTTTTGAAAGAAGCCCATGGTTCTGCACTTTATAGTTAAGCTTCTTGTATGCACAATTTAATTTATGCCTTGATTCAAGATTGATTGGTGTTCATCTCATATGTGATTGGTTTATACGGAGTAATTGGCCTCAATTTCCAGTTCAAGTGTACCTTTTTTGAGCTTAGAATCATTTTTCCTTGTGCCCCCTTATATAAGTAACTATCTGCTGCTTGCTTTTTTCCTTCTCCAGGATCTAGCTGTGGTTGTTCTGTTGATACTTATACCTCTTATTTCACCCAATTCATCGAAAGGCGGGGTAACATTCTTCTCTGTTACTTTGTTCATTATAGCTTCTGAAATGTTTAAAAACGAGTTGCAACGATACTTAGCCATCATAATGAGATTCATAATTTCATATTCACTACTGTATCAGGTTGGTTTTCAAGCTATTGCAGAAGCTCTAGGGCTGGCTGCTGTTAAGGCAATTGTTGCTATAACTGCCATTATTGCTGGTGGGCGTTTGGTGAGTGGGATTTATATTTCTGTGGTCGTTTTTATAGTTTTTTTTTTATGGAAGTTAGAGACTCATAATTACTGGTTAGGTACTTAAGTATTTTTTTTAAAAATTGTTGTTGAACATGAGTGTTTGTGTAGTAGAACATGGCATGATATATTCCTTGATATTAGATACTGATATAAATCCTCCTGGTTACCGTGGGCCATCAATATGTGATTTGCTTGGTTATGAGTTTTATGACCTCTCATGTATGTGGTCTTATTAACTCTACCCGTTCCGTTGACGAAATTGACTTTGAGTTAAGAAGTTAAAAGTTGATATTTTACTGATTTAGTCAGAATGTGTACATGGAAACATTATTTAAATGTCACACTTTATCTGTCCTTCAGTGAGAGGCTGCCAAGCCTGCCATTGATTACCATTTATCTAGTGTGGTTAATTTTGTGGTTTTTCATCAAGTCTAGAGAAAATTTATTAATAAGTTGAGACAATCTACAATGTTTTACTAACATGTTTGTACTTTTGCAGCTGCTTCGTCCGATTTACAAACAAATAGCAGAAAATCAGAATGCAGAAATATTTTCCGCCAATACACTTCTTGTTATCCTGGGAACTAGTCTACTTACAGCTAGGGTGGGTGTGATTATCAATTATAATTCTGCGCCTTGCTTCCATAAGGGGATGTAAATAATATGTGCCTCAAGGGTTGAGGCTATTCTGGGACGTTTTGAGGTTGTTTTATGAGCTTTCGAGACCGAAAGTTATAATTGACTCTGCTATTGTTTCTGTCAGGCTGGTCTATCCATGGCACTAGGAGCATTCCTTGCTGGTTTGCTTCTTGCAGAAACAGAATTTTCATTACAAGTCGAGTCTGATATAGCACCATATCGTGGCCTACTATTGGGACTCTTTTTCATGACGGTAGGTATCAGAGTAGTTATCAAGTTAACAATCAGTTTTTCTTTGCTATACCTTTTTAAAAGGGTGTTTTGATTTCTTCAATTTTTCTTTTTCATCTTAACCATAACTGTCACATTTTGTGTTGAGATTGTGATTATGGCACTCTTGACGAGTATTTTCAGGTAGGAATGTCTATTGATCCAAAATTGTTCATCTCAAACTTTCTGATTGTCATGGGTACACTGGCCCTCTTAATTGTGGGCAAGACTGCGCTGGTCACTCTTGTTGGAAAATTTTTTGGTGTGTCAACCATTCCCGCAATCAGATCTGGTCTTCTTCTTGCCCCTGGGGGAGAATTTGCGTTTGTTGCATTTGGTGAAGCTGTGAATCAGGTAAGAGGTTCTACTCGTTGCAGTCAATTGGGATTATCATGTATTGTGTGACTATCTAATTCTTAGAGTCTTATTTTTCTGTTTGTCAAGTGCAACCAATGAACACGCCATAGGGTAGGTATCTGAGTTCAAGGCACTGTGTGTGTGTTTTTTTATCTTGATTTAGGTATCTTAGTTCATCATTTGTGTGAAAAAGTCGTTCGAATGTGCTAAATTCTAACAGCGTAGTTTATATAGGTGCCCATAGCCTGGCATATCTTTCACTTATTCGATTTCGAGTAGTGTGACTAGAAACTACGACCTCCAAAATATGAGGACTTTATATATTAGAATTCAGAATGGCCTGTTCTTCAGATTTATGCTCTGTTTTATATGCAGGGAATCATGTCTCCTCAGCTGTCGTCTTTACTTTTCCTTGTGGTGGGGCTCTCTATGGCTCTAACTCCATGGCTAGCGGCTGGAGGCCAGCTGCTAGCTTCTCGATTTGAATTACATGATGTGAGAAGTTTATTGCCTGTGGAGAGTGAGGTATGAGAAATCAGAATCTTCATTTTCTTGTATTGGATTCCATATCATTCAGCACTCAGCAGTCAGTCGTTTTGGCTTTTGATTAAAAGTTTAAATACAAACCGAGGCACATATCCAGCATCTCTTTTTGTGGACTTTTTACTTTTGTCTGCTTTCATGTCGCTGTATCTTTAAATTCTGATCAGCTGTCACAATGGAAGGTCAATGAGCATTGAACAACTAATAATAGCTGAAATCTGAACCATTGATGCCAGTACACTGCTTTAAGATGAGAGATTTATATTCTGCTGAACTTAATGAAATTGAATAGAGATAATGTTACATGTTTAGCAGGCAATGTTAAACAGGTACTTTTGATAACCATTACTGCAGCAAGATGCTCTTGTTGTAAAGCTTACTACTCTAACCCTGAACATGGAAGGCCTTATAACAAGTAATGGGCAAATCATCTCGTTAGTCATTCTTAACAGCGAAACAGCTCTTCTGATTCAAGCTTTGATTCACTTTCTTGGATATTGAGTAAGGATTTATGAAAAATAACTGATAAAGATTTGTTAGTCTATCTAGATCCATGAGCCTCAACTAGTGGTGTCTGAGTTGTTACCGTGCTTCAATAACCAACTTATTAGTTGGATTTGTCAACGCTCGACATGGCGACTGTTTTGGTTGTAGAATTTCTAAGGGGGAATATTATTGATAGAAAAGGGAAAAATTATTACTTTAAACTTGCTCAAATAATATTAACGATTTCCTAGCCTATATATAGGCTTGCAATCTAAAATACTGGAACCTAAAACCTAGCATAAGTGGAGGTTACTCCATGTTCACATTTTGGCAATATTGACTGTATGTTATCAATAACTAGTGCCCATATTATTAGGATCAATATTAACTACTAACGGAAAAAAATAGGAAACAACTTAAACTAATTTTGGAGCAATACTCCAACAATGGTGGTTTCTGAAAGTAAGGCAATGTGTTTTTTGTACATTTCATGGTGTGCACATTAAATAGAGAATCTGGATGCAGTGATGGAGTCACTGAAAGATGAAACTAAATGCAAAAATGACTTTAGCTTGTTTGTGGTGGCAGTTGAGAGAAGATAGCTGTCAGAAACAGAGGGTACTGCATATAATATAATGTTCATAGTATTATAAATGCAACTTCTCAGAATGTTAATCTCAAAAGGCTGTTATGTCTCACCGTATTTCCCAAAGATTGCCTTGTGACTTGAGATTTCTTTGTTCTTTTAAGAATTTTTGTTATGGATTGGTCTGTCAATTAGAGGCTATAATTCATTGGCAACGGTGGGGACTTCATAAGTCTGCCATTTCGTTTGCTCCATGACAATCCAGAGTTTTTCCGGTTAGTTAATCGTGGTAAAAAAAAATGTGAATCCCTTGTTGGATGTCTCATAGTAAGAATGTCGGCTGTTTCAGTGCTACTTCACACTTTGTTTTTTGTTCAGTCGGAGTTTTTTCCACTAATCAATCGAAAGTTAAGCAGGACAGTATATCTTACACTAACAGAGTACTATAGTACATACTGCTATTACCTAGAGCATAAGTTCTTATGTTCACTTGTTGGTCCTTTTCCAGACTGATGACTTACAAGATCATATTATCATATGCGGATTTGGGCGTGTAGGTCAGGTATGGTCGGAGTAAATTCTTTCTTTGTTCACTGTTGATATATTTCCGTGCTTCACTTTATGTGAATTTTGCCTCCCTTTTTTATCGTCCTACTTCTCCTGCTTGTTGCAGATAATAGCTCAGCTTCTTTCTGAGCGTCTGATACCATTTGTTGCCCTTGATGTGAGAAGGTTTGTTTTGACTTGCATAACTTCTAAACTTGTCATAGTCCTAGTTATAGCTACGAATGCCTTGGAGTCTAAATGTCCTTATCCAGACGCAAAATAAAGTTTGAAAATAAATTAAATAAAAAACGTATGTTAAAAAACTCCAGTATCCATTAATCTCCATCAATGCGTACAAAGATGCTCCAAATTTTGCTTATTGGGGAATGAGAATCTCAGATGTGACTCCCGTTTGTTTTCCATTTTCCAATTTCCATTTTTGATATACCTCTCAACAGGTGGAACTCATGGGAGCTCCGTGTGCCTAGTTGGAATTCTTCTCTTTTTCTGCACTACTAATAGTTACTTCTCTTTGTTTTCAATCTTTTTGGTTTCAGCTTTCAGTCAGACAATTATATATACAAGTCTATTATATTTCAGGAAATAGTTAGCCTCTAGAATAGTCTAATGTCATTGTTCACTGTCTTAGTGTTACAAATCTCTTTACTAAAATATGTTCCTTATTCTTTTACTCTATTGATTTCAGTGATCGAGTTGCGGTTGGTCGTGCACTTGATCTTCCTGTGTATTTTGGAGATGCTGGAAGTCGTGAGGTAAAACAAGTTGTTAAATTCCCTTGGCTTGTAATCTCAGTTTAATAGTTTAATACTGAAATAATCTCTTTTAGGTCCTTCATAAAGTTGGAGCTGGAAGAGCTTGTGCAGCAGCGGTGACCTTGGATACTCCTGGTGCAAATTATAGAACTGTCTGGGCTTTGAGCAAAAATTTTCCCAATGTTAAAACTTTTGTCCGTGCTCATGATGTTGATCATGGTCTTAATTTGGAAAAGGCGGGTGCAACTGCGGTATGATGTTAAATTTTATCCCTTGTTTCTTTATAACCTTTCTACCTTATGCTTTTGCTGCAAAATATAGCTAGTTTTCTTGCAAGGATAAGGAATGCATATCCTATTTAATGCTTCTATCTAAAACCACGACAAAACCCAACCTAAGACAATAACTCGAATATGGCCTGTTCCCAATTGATCTTATCATCTTATAGGTATTGACCAGATTAGAAATCACCCAATGTGATATAACCTGTATTGACTAATTTGAAACTCGTGATACACACAACCCGAAATGTCCTGACACAAAACCAAATGGCCCGCCTTGTAACCTGACCTAAAGGATCAGTATTCCAGGTCCACTTTGATACCATGGATTGTGGGAACTAACAGATTCTGTTTAAAAAGATATTCTTCTCAGCATAATAAATGTTGCTCGAAATATATATTTGTCTAGGTTGTCCCTGAAACTCTGGAGCCCAGTTTACAGTTGGCTGCAGCTGTTCTTGCACAGGTATCTTGCTTTGATGTTGCTCTAATATTATTGGGAATTATCTGATACTTTGTATTAGCTTTTTCCCATCAGTTGTGATTGTTGAGTGTATTATTTTGAATGTATAGGTAGCAACCGTTACAACACAATACATTTTTTGTTTTGTATTATTAGGTGGTTCAACCAGTGGTCTCTGACTTGAATCTCTTAATTACAGCACAGTGTCTCACTTCACTTTATAGAGTTTCACTATTTATCCTTGGGCCTAATTACTGCTATAGCCATGGCCTGAAATCGTGGTTTGAGACTGAACTATCGGCATTGATTGTCATCACGTATCTTGATCATTGATCCATAGATTAGTACTATACGACAATGGTATTTTGGTTTTGAATGTAGGCCATGATAGTGCTTCATAATCAGGTTAGTAATATTTTGAAAGTTAACCCCACAAGTCTTTTGAGGCATTATTGCTCACATAAATCCCACAATGATCGAGATCAGGCCATGGCGATGGCATTGTAATCTGCAGAATTGGATAACTCATTCGCGAATCACTAGACAGCGTGGCTCAGATTTAATATCATGGCTGTTATGATAACTTATATCATGTAGCCTTGCTGATGACCTTGCAAATTAATCGCTGGAGCGCGTTTCAGTTTCTGATGACAAATTATGTTAACTTCTTTTACGACTGCTTTCAGGCTAAACTGCCGACATCAGAGATAACGGCTACAATAAATGAGTTCAGATCCCGTCACTTATCCGACTTAACTGAGGTGTGTCTGAAAATTTCTCTTGTTCAATAGTCACCTTCCTCCATGCGTCTATGTTCAGGTCGTAATGTACAGTTTTTTGTGCATGGATTGCAGCTATGTGAAGCTAGTGGAAGTTCTCTAGGGTATGGATATTCTCGAGTCATGACCAAACCCAAGTTGCAACCACCAGAATCTTCCGATGATAGCCAAGTCGGTGAAGGAACGCTGGCAATATGATCACACCATGTAGTTGACAACGAATTGAGAAAACAAAATACTGTATAGTTGGGTTATAGTCTAATTAGTCACATTTGTTTAATTTGTATAGAATTTTTGCTGCTTTTTTTTCCATTGATCAACTTTTATTGTGATCAATGATGACTAATGTTCCTTCTCCAAAGGAATCTAAAATTTTGGTTGATCAAGTTGTGAGAGTAATACGGAGTATCAATTGATTGTATGTTTAATTGATTGTATTTTTTGGGGATATTTTACCTCGTACTCCATATTAGAGGGGGCAATCGGGTCACTCAGGTCGGTTATGGGTCGGGTCAAAGCGGGTTGGGTCATATCGGGTTCGGGTTGTGTCGGGTCAGTGACGGGTTCGGGTCGGGTCATCCGCGGGTGGCAAGTCGGGTCGGGTTGTTTGCAGGTTAGTATCGGGTCGGGTTATTAGCATATATTTTCTCTCATGTATTTAATTTTAGATGGGTAATTTTATGTTTAAACAACGTGTAAGTGTATTAATGGTAGTTTTAAGTGAAAATAATTAAGATTAATGTCAATTTGGTCTTATTTACATTATTATTAAGCTAATTCATTATCGGGTCGTATATCGGGTTGAATCAATATCGGGTCACGGGTCGGGTCGGTTCAGTTCGAGTTCGGGTTGGAAAAAATAAGGATGTTATCGGTTAGCGGGTCGGGTTGGATCGGGTCGGTTCGGTTTCGGGTCACCCAATTTTCGGGTTGTATCAGTTCGGGTTTCGGGCGGGTCGGATCAGCTTTTGCCAGCACTACTATTGAGTCTAATTTTTTTTTAGAAAATCTTGAATTTTTATATCAACTTAAAAGTAAAATTATCTTGCGCAAAACCAAAACCCTTGAAATTCGCCTGAATATTTGCAACAGAAACACAGCTGTCTTTCATAACAGATTCCTCCCGAAAATAACGAACCCTTTCAAAACAGAGGTTTACCTCTTCTCTATCTCTTACACTACTCCAAGAACCTCAGCCACCATGGCCAAACCCGAAACCGAAACCAAATACGATCTCTTCTTCATTCTGAGGCGGGGCACTACCATGATGAATGCTATCGCGTCCCTAACCGATCACAGTTTCAACCCATCAACTCTTGCCATGATCCAAGTCGGCGGAGCCGGGTTGGAGGTCACAGTCCATGTCACTGACCCTCAAACCGATAAACAAGTGTTCGGGTTTCTGAGTATTAAGGCAGCTGGTTTGCAGGAGTTTGTTTGCGAGAAGCCATTTACAAAGTTGGTTTCTTTGTTATTGATTCACAATGTTCTTGAAGCTGCTACAGATAACAAAGACCGTGATTATATCGCTGTTTACGTCGTATCGGGATCCAATCAAATTTCATTCTCCTGGGGGGAGATTTCTCTTTGTAAGAATTTTGGATTTTTGAA
>JAOWBH010181651.1:0-18656 GCA_028566215.1 Silene coronaria
ATATTTCTAATAAAATAACCATTAAAATAATATTAAATTCATTTAAAATAATAATTCGAAATAACGATAATCGCGGGTGTTACAGAGTGCATCATAACAACTGGTCATCACAAAAGTGAGCATGTTTTTATACCGCGGGTTAAGATGCGCCTCTCACCGTCAGCCAGATATCCATTCCAGTTTGAAAGCACTCAGTTCCCACTGAAGCTAAGCTTTGCTATGACAATTAATAAATCACAAGGACAGACACTCAGCCAAGTAGTTGTGTACCTTCTTAGGCCTTGCTTCTCACATGGCCAGTTGTATGTAGCATTGTCTCGTGCTAGAACATCTAAACAGGTTATAGTTGTATCAAACGAGGCAGATCTAACGACAAATACCTGTTTAAAAAATGTAGTGTTGCACACAGTTCTCTAACTTGCAAACATTATTACTTAGTTAAACCCCATTGTAAGTCTAAGTTGTACTGTTATTTATATCATTAATATAAATAGTTTCCGAAACCTACAGTTTGACGTTTTAATTATAAGTTCTCGAATGCAGTTGTAAATCATGTTCTAGCAAACGGTACTTGAACATACAGCAAAAACAAAATACACGAGTACGGTTGCTCGATCTTATTTCATCTACCTATTGTATATCAACGGCTTGATTGTATAATACACTCATGTTACACATGGGCCGTATGTATACACTAGCTACAAGCGCAACCATTTTGCAAAAGATTATTTGTTGTTACATAGTTAATATTGCCTGTGTTATAAAAATATTTGCTACCTTTGGGTTCCATATCTATTTAAATCACACTTACATGTATAGTAAAACACCAAAGTTAAACAGAATTATTATAGTTCAGTTGATACCAAAGTGTACATAATAATTTGATTAATAAGTGGACTTTAACTTTTCTTCTATCATTGTATATCTTTGCCACTTGTAAGATTCGTACCTAACTGTTTTGTACCTATACAAAAGAGAGTGTAGTATGTTCAATAAAAATTAATTACATTGCTTTGCCGAACAAAACAAGAGGAAGTCCATCAATCTACATACATATTTCAGTTGAAAAGGGTATGTAAACTAATTGGTGCCTATTTTAACCCTATAAACTTGAGTTGGTTATTAATTTCATATGTATGTTTTTGCCTGATTATTACATGTGGTGAATAATAAATTATAGTTGCTACCTTTTTGGTTTTAATTTTTTCTGGGACATAGATGTAGATGCATGTCGAATACATTGTTAGATGTTTAACAGTATGTTTATTACAGAAAATGTGACATGCTAAAAAATGCAGTTTTTGGTTACATGTTTGTAAGTATTGTTTCGCTACATGTATCTAATTGAAACTGATTTCAATAATCTGTACATCATGGTTAGGTTTTCATTTGTTTTTGGTGATGTTACGTTAAATACATGTTTTGATTCTTGGAAATTTTAACCATTAACATGTATAGTGATTAGATAAGTCAGTAGAGTATATTTGTATAGTAAGTTGTAATTTTATGTTGCTGTTTGAGGTCAATTTCCATATGATTGACCTTCTAAGTGGTATGTTACTGCTTATGTCTAAGATTATGTGTAACCGCTAACGTATTAGTTTACGAAATCGGTCAGAAAAAAGTTGTATTTGTATAGTAAGTTGTAATTGTATGTTGTTATTTGCACACTGTAGAAAATTCGATCTTACCGCATGCATCGAGGCTAGACAGTTAGATATTGTCTTTGGGTGATAGTTAAGGCCTTTTGCATGCTTATATTTGGTAAACAAATGCAATATATGTTGTACACTGCACAAAATGTGGTTACATACCTTTCGTGCATGTTGTGTGTGTTAGGGAATTATTATGTGTAGTATTAATGTAAGTTAATCCGGAGATATATTCTTACTGTCGCAGAATGAGTTTGAACAAAGTATATCTCGGTCAGTTGACTACATCAAGTCGTAAATATAAGGTCAAGGTTCGTGTCGTTAAAAAAGGTAGACCTAAATTTTCTCCTTAGAAGGGAAACATGTACCAGAACCTGCTTCTGGAGGACGAAAAGGTAGAGATGCTATTTAGAGATAGATTTATGATTTGCCAATTTTCCTGCGATCCTTTAACTCATACTATGGTTGTATTTTAATAGTGTCTGAGGTGTATATAGGGATCTAGAATGCGAGGTACCCTATTTGGAGAGCAAATCGAAGGGTACAAAGTGTTTCTAACATACAATGGCAAGTATGAAATAGCTAATGCACCTATCAGGCCTTGTAAGGAGCAGTGGAAAATATTTGCATCTGATCTAAATTACCAAATGCATTCTGGTAAATTGGCTGTTGTCGACGGATTAAGGCCACTTCTGCCACAGTATCGAACAATTGCTCAGATTCCAAAGACTGCTGACCCAGGTGATAAATATGGTAAGCAGTTCTTGTACGTATTCTATACACCTGTAATTCATAGTTTATAGCTGTTTCGTAGCTCATCTGATACATTAGTTACATGATTGTGTAGATATTGCAGCTATTGTTTTATATGTTGAAGATCGGCCACGCAGAATTGCCAGAGAACCGAACCGTGAAATTCTTGTCCGTGAGATTGCAGTAATTGATCCGAGGTGATGAGTACACCTTTAAAAATGACAAAAGTTGTTATACATTACAGTTACTATTACTTTATAATTTAAAAGATTTCTAAAGTACTGACCAATATATATGTATTTACCTGAAAAACATTAGCACCAAACAACCGTTGATCATTTCTACGTGGAACGACCTGGCTGAAGATGATTGTGAATTGCTTAAACAGAGAGCAGAGCACCTTCAATTGGTTGGTTTTACAACACTAAAAGTATCGCCTCACAAAGGTACTTGCTTTTCTAATGATAACAAACGAGTTGTCGTGTACCTTATAAAACTGTTAATAAAAAATACACTCTGACAGGATTCTCAGTCACAACTACCATGTCAACAAGAATTATTCATCCAGCTGATGGTGATAAACCACGTGCTCTTGAAAACTGGTGTGTTACAAGTTATCCAAACAGATATGTGCCTGTGGTCATGCACGTTTCCTTTCTAGGAAAATTAGTCCTTAACATATTATTTTTATAATATTGGGTAGCTAATCATAATGCCAAAGTCTGTTAGATCCTAGCACGCATTTTAGCTCTTATGGGTTTAATGGGAGAACAACATGCATCAACAATTGTTACACTGCTCCAGAAGATGGTAATAGGGAACGCTTTCACTACCAAACCTATTGTCCTTTACCCTGATTTATTGGCTCACTGTTGGCGGCAAATTACTTTTAACATTTACCTTCTATTTATGCGTAGGCACATACCACTCTGCAAGATGAGATACCACTCTGCAAGATTAGAGGCATACATTGCTGGTTACTATTCCTGAGTCAGACTTTGAAAAGATCCATGCATATCTAGGATGTTCAATCTACGGCAAGCGTACAACCACTACAGTAGGAATTTCATTTGAATTTTCAAACTGTTCAAAACAAGGCACTAATTCCATTCCAAGGTAGACGACTCTCTTGCTTACTTAAACAAATATAAGTACATACATTCACACAAAACACATTGGGTCATTGGAATATTTAATTTTTAATGTACAACTTACAGGGTAACATTTAGCTGTGATGTTTCCGATGAGATTGGCACAATACCAATATCAGCATTCACATCAGACGTTGAGAAACTCTTTCGCATACCTTCACCTGATATCTTTAGGATGAAACATTCGGTAACTTTTTAAGTATTACGTAATAATTCAATAGTCTTATTATTAGCCATTTCGGTATAATTCTAATATATGTCCAACTGGGCAAAAGCCTTTTATATCAACTATATAATTAATCTGGATGTTCCAACTCTTTTTATATACAATCATTTAATGCGTACAAGTATATACCTTAAATGGTTCATTATATTGATATTACAATAACTATGAGCATGGATTCGGCTTATGCAGGATGATTTGACAAGATTTGAATTGCTCAAAAACCAGCTTCAGACAACCCCCGTATCAATTGAAGTGGGATCGAATACAACACTGTCAGTGAACAATGTATTACAGTGGGTGTTAAAGAGAGTTGTGGCTTCCCCTGAAGAAGTTTAGGAACCACCAGTAGCAGCAGAAATAGCAAATAAAGCCATTGCTCCGACTGAGACTCAGGCAAGTAATGTGGATATATCTGGGCAAGAGATTGCAGAAACTACCTTAGATGTAGAATCAAATAATGATGCTACAGTGCAAAAATCTGGTAGCAAGCGAAAATTTGTTGATACAGCAGACACTTCATGTATGGCAGTTCAAATGTCCAAACTTCTATCTGTAAAGATTGAAGTTTCAAAGACAACTACTCGGGCTAAGGCGTCTAAGAGATCTTCATTATTTTCAGAATGTGGCATCAGTTTCTCCCAAAAGTTGGGCACTACAATACCGTAATATTACCAGTCCAAACAACAGTGTTTATGACACTCCATTAATTGTTAAAAACTGTATCTCTATAATTAGTTTGGTTAGTATTAAGCAAGTAGAGACTTTTAGGAACACCCACGCTTATGAAGCAAAGTGTTCCATTCAAAAGCATAGTGGTATTGCTTTTGATTGTACGCTATGCACTGGAAGTTAGGTCCAAACCAAGATGCTCTTGGTTATGTAGTACTACTTTGCTAGGTTTTGATTCTGTAGTACTACTCTGCTCTTTTCATAATTTATAATTAAGTGGAGTTGTTGGACTATGGTATTTATGAAAATGTAGGGTAAGGCATACATGTTGTAATTGAGCACAGTATGCAGATGTTGGTGCCTTTTATCGTCCTATTATATATTCTAAGTTCCATTGTTCTAAGAACTGTAAAAGTCATCACAGTCGACTCAGCCAAAGTTATGGAATATGAATAACTATTAGTACAATTATCTAACATATGTTATTTAATCCACCTGTATCACATGTTTTATATTTGGTATAATTTTAGACATTATGATATAGTGTGAAGTATACTAAACTATAGCTTGAGTATTAACACAGTGTATGAGAACTTCCAAAAATAGTACATGGGAATGGTTAATTTGTTTATCCCTACGAGTGGCGTTGAATAGGGATTACATTTTATAATTTCAAATTCAAACGTTTTGTTGATTTCGTTTGTTCCAAACTCTACCAAAACGGGTTGTTTTACATGTCTTTTTGAGAGCAGTACCTTTATACGTAAAAAAAAATCTCTTGATCAGCAACCCATAACAACTGTGGGATTGTTTTGCTTGAATATTGGCAGGACCGGCAAATAAGTTGGCCCATAATTGTTACTATTATTAGGACGTAGCATGTGCACTGAGGTAAGTCATTATACGCACCTTTGAAAATTATCAAATTAGTAAGCACACTAGTCTACTAAATTCTGGCAAGAAGGTTTGGCTTATCATCATTTTTTTTACATAATTGTTATTTCTTGCTTATCAGATCACTTATATTTATAGGTTACATATTATGATTGACATACAATTCTGTACAATTTAAAGTAGAACAGTACATAATGTATAGTTGCATGCAAATACTGTAGATGTTTCGTGTTGTGTTGTTGTAACTTGGTATTAATCATTTGACTTGATCATATGTCTGTTTTATTTCCTACTTATCATATCACTTACATCTGCATATTATATTTTATGATGGACATGCTATACCTTCCAGCTTGGAATTTAGAAATACATAATATGTAATTGCATGCAAATTTTTGTAGATCTTTAATGCTGTGTTCTTGTAATTTAATATTAATTGTCTAACTTGCTTATTAGTCTGTTTTGTTAACTTTTTCTTTTATGTATATCTTGCCATTGTTGTGTATGAATTGTTTGTCTGTGGCTCATGCTTAACAAAATCTGTTATTTCTATTAAACTGTAAATTTAATTATTTAGTGTGCACATGTAATGTTACTACTATTAAATTGGATACATGTAGTCCAATGTTACAACTATTGTATATAGATGCTATCCTTGATTGTCTTTTTTAATAGCATCATATAGTTATGGGTTAACGTTGTTCGTTAATGTAATTATTGGTAAGTAATAAATACAATGGTGCAGATTCTGAAATGTATACAATGGCAAAAAAAACCTCATGTTTTTGAATGATCTCACTCCATTAAATAAGAAATATACTGTGATCGTTAAGGTTGTCGACAAGTCCCGCCCTAAGCGAGTGCCCAAATACAGGATTGATTACCAAGTTGTATTACTCGAAGATGAGAGCGTAATAGAACTTACAATTTTCCTCATGTTTTCAAAAGACATGCAACAACATATACTATGTAAGAGCTAACGACTAACAGTCTGCACTTGCAGGGTAGTAGGATTCTCGGTATACAGTTTGGTGAGCATATTGAATTGTATAAAGATGTCCTTATGTACAATGGGCTATATGAAATATCAGATGCACCAATCTTTACTACTGGTGCAGGACACAAATTATCTCGAATGAGATTCAACCATTTAACAGCAATTCTGCCACTGACAGTATGCTCAACATCATATCGTATTCAGTATTCTACTGTATGCCAGATACCAACAGACTTTGATGCAAATAAAAGATACGGTAACCCACTCAAATGTATTGGCAGTATACATTTCTAAATGACTGTGATAGTCCAAATAACTAATAAGTGTCATGGTTGACATATATGTAGAAATAGTAGGGACTCTGCTCTTTGATGATGAAGAACCACACAATATCACCACACAGCGAGGGAAAACGTACAATGTAAGCAAATTTGCTATCATGGATTATAGGTATTCTATCTATATATCGCACAGACCTTAATTATGATAAGTCTAACCATCAGTATAATAGTAACCTAGCAATATAATGTTTATCACTCTACAACACTGGAAAGCCACAACTTTTTGTGCGTGTGATGATTTAGCTTATGCTAATTATGATTTACTAAAGGCAAAAGTAGCTGCGTTGCAGATGGCAGGCTTTATAACCTTTTTTATGGTATTTTCGTATACAGAAAATAAATAGATAGTTAACTTGCTACATTTTGTTGGGTTTTCTGTGATTACAATGTCATCGGAAATGATTTTCTCACCAATTGGGGATAAACCGACTGTCCTTGCATCCCGGTAAGCTGTTGATTGTAGATTTTCTCGAGCTTTTATTCATTAGGCAACATACTTAGTAACAATGTTATTGCTAGTACAGGCGTGATCTAAACCACTATAACCTCACAAAAATTCAAGAGCTCATATTTGATATGCACCGTTCATTCCTGAATAGGCAGAAAGCAACTATTACAGCACTGATCACCAAGGAGGTTTGAAATATGTTTGTTGTAGTCTATTATACCTCGTATGAACAGAATAACATAATTGACCAACTACCTTACTTGTCATACACAGGTATATAACAAAAACGGACAGGAGAAATATGTCCTGACAGTCACAATTGCAGATCCAAGTTTAGACAACGTAGATGCATATTTAGGTTGTTCAAGTTGTGAAGGTGAAACAGATGTACAAGCGGGAGACGTTTATACCTGTGCAAACTGCTCAATGACCAATGTGATATCATTGCCTAGGTAAACATTAGTTCTGTTTGCAATATGGGCTATGACAAACACTAAACTGATGGCCATTATAAGTTTACACTCATAATATACAGGATAACTTCCAGTTGTCAGCTTACCGATGGCACCGGTTTATTGCCAATCACAACATTCACAACACACGTAGAAAAAATGTTACGTATACACGCCCCAAACATCTTCAGGATGAAACACACGGAACTTTAGACAAATTCTGATCTTTCTTGAAGTTTTATTTACAAATTATTATCCTATTTACTGTACATTTATTTTCATTGTACTACTATTTGTTCGGGCACTGTGTAGAACGATTATGCAGTATTTCAGGTGATTAAGTCTATCTTACAGACGTCCTAATTCACAATCGTGGTGACAACAGATGCAAAAAAATTATATTAATAATCTCGTACGTTGGAAGTTGATCTCTGTGGAGATTGGATCTAAAAACGTCCCATCAGAATCTGATGCAGGATGTATGTCCAGTACAAGTAGAATAGTCGACTACAATTCAACCATATTTGGTATAGACATAGGGGGAAACCCAGTAGCATCACCTGTACTTATAGGGGCAATGAGCAGCCTGCATAAACATGATCAGGGAGCTACTATCACTTCTAAGAATCCAAACTCAACAACACAAGAAATGTTGTAAGGTATGATTCAGGGTAGCATCTGGAATAAAGCAAGTATTTTTAATCTCATTTCCGGGGAAGGCTTTCATGAAGACCAAGTTGGTGCTATTTCGCCAAACGTTAATCAACACTATGAATATAGTTCTCTGATCAGTTTAATTAGTCTATCTTTTATAAGCTAAGAGCATTTTAAACAATGAACAGCTTGATGAGTTATATGTTACTATGCTAACGTATTGTGTAGTTGCTTTCGGCCCATTGTGTCCTAGGTTATTTAGGACAATGCATCGTATACATCGCCGTTAGTAGTGGCTAGTGATTTTCAAATTAAGATGTAAGTGTTTTACCTTGGCACTGTTTAAATATAATCAATTCCTTGCGAGGTATGTGTTAGGATCATCAACCATTATATTAGACTCTTTCAATATCAGACTAATTTACTCATTAATTTAGTTATACAAGATCTAGTGCATGCAAAATAAAATAAGGAAAATAAGAATTTTCCTTACAAAGGTTTAGGACAAAATAAGGGCACAAGGTAAGACTCCTTCTTAGCCTTGTTCTTGAGCTTAAAATAAGTGGATGATCCTCCAAGTTTCAAACTAAAAACTCTTCTTTTGATTGCACCCAAGACTATCCCTTAAATCTAATATATTTACTAACTAGGTAAATATACTAGAAGACCTTAAATATAAATCTAATACTAATACTATTACTTCTTAAGTAATATATTTTACTTTATTAGATTTTTTGAACAAATAAGTAAAACATAAGAATGAAAATACTCCAAAAATAAGAACTTATTCTTATATTCAAGAAGGGGTGGCCGGGTTTTTTTTTTTGTCATGGGGAAGGACGAGCATGCTTCATCTTTTTGTTCTTTTCAAAACACTAGGGTAGGCTTTAGGTATTAAGGTGTAATCACGATGTTTTACATTAAAACAATCAACTAATTACAACCCCTAAACCGCCCTCATAAAACCGGTTTTTTCCACTTAAAATGGACTCCATTTTATCTTTGTATTTTGTCATTTGGAATTTGGAATGGCATGTGACATGTAACATGTCATTAGACATATTAATGCATATTTAACAAATTAAATATCAATACATATTAAATAAATTATATATAATAAATTAAATTGTAATTCATAATTACATGTATATAAAATGGGTCATATTATGTCTAGTCAATATAATCTACAACATTTTGTAATTATATTCGACTAATTATTATTATCTCAATTATTTCATAAACAATAATCAAAATTTAGTCATATAACATTTTAATTACTAAATTGAATCTTATTTAATCATATTACAATAAGATATAAAACTCTCACTCATAAATAAAATTTGTTCAATTTAAGGAATTAATTAATCTGTATCGAAATACAATTAATTAACTTTACTATTAAGGGAATTGTCCTAGAGGTGTGAACTCAAGGGATCAACTGATCACCGCCGTCAAACGACAGTAACGTCAAACTCTAGTTAGCCAATCGTTACTGATAAATGTTGATCAGCTGACTATATATCATCCCTTATATATTCTTATTATGAGATTTAATAATGTGATCGCACAATTGTCGAGGACACATACTCCAACAATCTCCCACTTGTCCGACACAAGTGTGCGTCACCAATTCTCTTGTACTATTACATCTCCTACTCAATGCAAGGTTTGTTGCAGGTCGTACTTGCATTTGATCATATCTTGAGTGGTTTCCTTGACCTCGAGAGTAACTGTTTGACCGGAATTATCTACCGTAGATACCTTCCGAGCGTGGCCACGCATTTTAAATTCACTACTCCTCGAGTGGCCCTGAGATTTAGATAACCCTGACAAGAGAGTGGACAATTTCTATCGCACTGTTCCCTTCGAATAGACACAGCTCATCATGACCCAAAAGATGCCCATTTGCCTCCATTTACGGTAGTCGTAGAGCATAAATCAAAGTCAATCAGAAACTGTGCCACCTTGGGCGAACAGTCTCTAGTCAAAGAATTGACTAAAAAAGAATACTATAGTAGCTCTCGCCACGACCAGGCTATATAAAAATTATAAGAACTCTATAAGCGGTCACTGCCCGACAGAGTGTCCCATACAATCTGCTTATGTGATCGACTAGTCATCTCTTATGACTCCATGGCACTTAAACTTGCCATCAATCCACTCACACTCAAGTCACTTGGAGACGTCACCTCATATAAGCAACTAGGGTCCAATACTATGGTAATCCAATTCAATTTAATAGGTTTCATCATTGTCCCAACAACCTATTTGAATAAAACAATGTGTAATATAAAAGAGTTTTAGAATAAAACTCAAACGATAAATGCGATTATCTTATATAAACAATCAATGCAATATTATTACTTCATAAACAGTATGGGGATGGTAGAGAGAGGAACCTCTGACTTCTCTCTACGTAATTTCTTAGGGTTATAACTTGCAAATATGGCAAGGAAAATCAACAAAAAATCCCATACTAAGAAAAAACATCGTTCTAAAGCAAAAATTAGACTTTCCTTTTCTAGTTGTGCAGATCTAAACCTTGATATGGATAAACCGGAATCGTCTCAAGGCTGTATGGGTATTCCACAAACGATTGTTAAGCATAAATCGAAGGAATTAAGTGATATTGTAGGTATTCCAGTGCTCAATATGGAGGAAATTGTTGTTGAAGAAACTCCAAATGTTGAAGATGATGTTCAGACGTACTCTGAGAGGGATGCTATGGCTGGAGATTGGCATCAGGTTCAGGGTAATCTTCGTCTTAATAGCAATAATTCTGGTTCTAAACCTTTGCTGCAATTAACTCGTGAGGATGTAGCCTCAGAGGTTGAATATTGGGAAACAGCTGTCGTGTGTTACGTGCTGGGTGGGAATCCACCATGGGAACTGCTTTCGGGTTTTGTTCAGCGCCTTTGGGAAGGGTATAAATTTGATAAAATATCATTCCTCCCTAATGGGGTGTTCCTGGTGAGATTTCCTACTAAGGAGTGTCAAAATTTGGTTTTACAACAAGGATTTCCTATGTTTGATAATAAGCCATTAGTTGTTAAACCATGGACTGAGAATTTTAGCCTCATGAAGGAGAGAGTCAAGCATGTCCCTATCTGGGTTAGATTGTGTGCCCTGCCACTTAAATTCTGGAGTAAAACGTGTCTTGAGAAATTAGCTGGTCTCCTTGAGAAATTTGTTAAGAGAGATGCTGCTACTGAAGATAAGACCAGATTAGGATATGCTAGATTGTTGCTAGAAGTTGAAATTGGACAAGAATTTCCTGATACTCTGAAGTTTTTGGATGAGAAAGGGGTGGAAATTTGTACTCTAGTTGAATATGAATGGAAACCTATTATTTGTGGTAGCTGTGGAGGAATAGGACATACAAGGGAGATGTGTATTAAAAAAGCAGTGGAAGGTGATATCCTCAAGCCTAAGCCTGCACTACCTGATAAGACAATAGATAAAGTCTGGAGACCGATTAAAAAACCTGGATTAGTGACTAGTCAGCAACAAAACCTAGCTCCTAATCCTACTTTTGGGGGTGTTACTTATCATAATTCGGCCTTAGTTGGTACTCCTACTCCAGTTATCCAACAGATTAGTAGACAAGAGCATCAGACTTTCAGTAAAGATGTTTCCCCAGCTAAATCTTATGCTGAAGCATTAAGTTCAAAGAGAGTAATTCAAGAGAGTGGGAGAAGGGAAGAACCACCAGGCTCATTGGGTAATAGATAACATTGGTAGTTGGAATGTGAGAGGAATAAATGGGATCAATAAGCAGATGGATGTCAAGAAATTTTTGCATCTTAATGCTATTGGTCTTTATGGTTTAGTGGAAACTAAGGTTAAAGTGCATGAGTTTGATAATGTTTTAAATAAACTTGGCTCTAATTGGGCTGGTATCAATAATAATACTTACCATCATGGGGGTAGAGTGTGGATAATTTGGATTCCTCAACTGTTTAGTGTTACAATCTTACATATGAATGCTCAAATTATTACTACTTTAGTGACTGAGTTAGGTTCTGGTGATGAATTCCTGTACTCTGTTGTGTATGGTTCTAATGATGAAAATGAGAGAGAGGATCTCTGGACGCATATGAAATTTATCAAGGATAATTATCAGGGGCCATGGGGGATATGTGGTGATTTTAATAATGTCCTAAACTACAATGAGAGAATAGGCAGGGACGTTCAGTGGTTGGAGATTGCTGCTTTCATAGATTGTGTTAGTTATTGTGAACTCGAGGATATTAAGGGGCAAGGAGCATTTTATACTTGGAATAATAAACAAGAGGTTCAATCTAGGTCCTTTTCTCGAATTGATAGGTTTTTGGTCAATTCTGATTGGATGGATCTTTATCCTAATTCTTATGCACATTTTTTGCCTGAAGGGCTGTTTGATCATAACCCTTGTGTGTGCTATAGAAGGCAGGAAAGAGTCAAGCCTAAGAAGCAGTTTAGATATTACAATATATGGAGTTTAGATGATGATTTTAAAGTTGTAGTTCAGCAAGCTTGGAATAGAAATGTCACTGGAACTCTTATGTATAAGCTGGTGTGGAAAATGAAACTCCTTAAAATGCCTCTGAGAGAGTTGAATAGGAACAAGTTTTCTGATATTGAGAAGGCTATGGGAGTTGCTAAGGCTCTGCTAGATACTTTACAGATTCAAATGAATGCTAATCCCTCTGATGTTAGCATTAGCAATGCGGAAAGAGAAGCAGCTGGGGCTTATAGGCATCTGTGTAAGGTACATCACAGTTTCTTAAGTCAGAGAGCCAAGGTTGATTGGATTTGTAATGGGGATGAGAATACTAGATTTTTTCATGATCATATTCGAGCTAGACAAATTCATAATAGAGTTATGTGTATCAGAGGGGTTGATGGTAATATGAATCATAATCCTAATGACATTGAGAATGCATTCCTTCATTATTATAAAGAGCTCCTTGGTACTTCAAAGGATACTATTCCTGTGCATTTCCCTACAGTGAGGATGGGGAAGTTAATCACTGAACAACATAATAATATTCTGCTGTCCCCTGTCTCTGATGATGAAATTAAGGACTGTCTGTTCTCCATCCCTTCTTCAAAATCCCCAGGTCCGGATGGGTTTACAATTAAATTTTTTTAAAGATGCTTGGGATGTGGTTGGAGAGGATGTCATCAATGCCATACAGGATTTTTTTCATACTGGCAAGATCCTTAAGCAGTTGAATACTACTACTTTGACTCTTATCCCTAAGGTGAGTAATCCTACTAGTGTTTTAGAATTTCGGCCTATAGCTTGTTGCAACACTATATACAAGTGTATGTCCAAAGTTATTTGCAAAAGACTTAGTAGGGTTCTTCCAGACATTGTGAGTGAAAGCCAAGGTGGTTTTGTCAAGGGGAGAAATATTGTGGAGAATGTGCTCATTTGTCAAGATTTAGTCAGAATGTACAATAGGAACAGTGCTACGCCAAGGTGTCTTATCAAAATTGATCTCAAAAAAGCGTATGACTCTGTGGAGTGGACTTTCTTAGAACAGATGATGCAAGCCCTTAGATTCCCTAGGAAATTTATTCAGTTGATTATGGTGTGTGTGAGCACTCCTACCTATTCTTTGTCTGTGAATGGAGGTGTTTTTGGTTTCTTTCATGGAAAGAGGGGCCTAAGGCAAGGAGATCCCCTCTCCCCTCTTCTTTTCACAATTTGTATGGAATACCTTTCCGGAATTCTTAATGTTGTTGCCCAGCAAGACTCTTTCAAGTTTCATCCTATGTGTGGGTATATAAAGTTGAACCATCTTTTATTTGCTGATGATCTGTTAATGTTCTGCAAAGGGAATGATAACTCTATTATGTGGATCCTTCGTAGTTTTTCTACCTTCTCTGCTGCTTCTGGACTTCAGATGAACAAAAATAAATCTGAGATTTATCTTAAAGGAGTTACTCAAGGTCTGGTAGAGGATATTCTGCAGGTTTCTGGATTTAAGAGAGGTTCTGTCCCTTTTAAATATCTAGGGATTCCTATCTCTTCTAAGAAACTGACTAAGAATGAAGGAATGAAGCTTACTGATAAAATGATCACTAAAATTAGAGGGTGGGGAACTAGACATCTCTCTTACTCTGGCAGACTAGTCTTGGTTTCTTCTGTGCTGTCCTCTCTTCATTCTTATTGGGCTAATATTTTCTTGATCCCTAATGGTATTATGAACAAGATTCAAGCTATCTGCAGGAATTATTTGTGGTCTGGGAAAGCTGATTATATGAAAGCACCTGCTGTCAGTTGGGAAACTTGTTGCAGTCCAAAGTCAGAGGGTGGATTAGGTCTTAAAGAAATGAAGAATTGGAACAAGGCTGTGTTGGGTAAGTATGCTTGGTGGCTGGCTGAAAAAAAGATCACATATGGGTTAAATGGGTTAATCATGTTTATATGAAAGGTAAAAATTGGAATGAGTATTCTCCTCCTACTGACTGCAGCTGGTCGTGGAGGAAAATTGCACACACTATGGCTCTCTTTACCCAAGCATACACCAACAATAAATGGATGAACTCTAATGATGAGTATACTGTTAGAAAAGGTTATGATTGGCTGAGACAAACAAAACCTCTAGTTCAATGGAGATATTTGTGTTGGAATAGACTCAATGTCCCTAAGAGCTCTTTTATCTTTTGGGCTTATCAACATAAGAGGTTGCTTACAAAGGATAGGATGGCTAGGATGGGTATCATGGTGGATAGCATTTGTGATATCTGTAGAGGGTATGATGAGGATTTGGATCATCTGTTTTACAACTGTGACTACAGTAAGGAAGTGTTCAGATTACTGCAGGAGCACTTTCGTTCTCAGTTTCCTGCTCCTGAACTGGTGAACTGGTTTTCAACTGCTAGGAGATCAAAGCTACAGAAGAGTATCATTGGGGCCTGTCATGTGTACTTGATTTATTTCATCTGGAAGGTGAGAAATGAAGCTCGAGTTAATTCTGTTGTGAGGAAACCTGATGTGGTAGTTCAGCATATCATAAGTGAAGTCAAAGCCAGATTTGAAAGATGCAACAACAGCCCCATTAAGCATAGAGATAGTATCTGGTTGCAAAAAGTCTGAGCATTGTATGTCTGTATAGGATTTGTTTGTTGATAATAGCATTCTGATTGTAAGATTGTAACAAAACAATTATGAGGTGATCAATATATTCTTAACTTTCCCCAAAAAAAAAAAATAGCGTTTTTTCCATTAGATGTTCTTGGCAATCCCTTGACAAAGTCCATCGATATGGATTCCCACATCCCTTGTGGAATGTCTAGGGCTTGTAGTAATCCTCCCGGTCTTTGATGCTCAAACTTGGCATTTTTGACAAGTCACGCACCTTGCGACATATTCTGCATTTCTCGCTTCATTCCTGACCACCAATATAATTGTTTCATGTCCTTGTACATTTTTTCCGCTCCTGGGTGAATTGAATACTTTAAATTATGTGCTTTCTCAAGAATTGTCCTTTTCAAGGCCCCGTGCCTCGGAATACACCATCTTCCTTTAAATCTCAAACTTCCATCTATGTGTATTTTGAATCCTTCGGCCTTACCTTTCTCTAAATCTTCACGAATCTTTAACAACTCTGAGTTTTCCCATTGGGTGGTACGTATCTCGTGGAATAGTTCAGCTTCTCCCATCATGGTGCACAAATGTACTTCTCCCTCTTTGACTATTTTACGGTTTAGTCTCCTCAGATCATGGATAAGATCATTAGGGACTTTCGAAATATTAGTGAGGGAGTGAATGGTCTTACGGCTAAGAGCATCAGCCACGACGTTGGCTTTACCGTCGTGATATTGTAGGTCGATGTCGTAATCTTTAATCAATTCAAGCCATCTCCTTTGTCGCAATTAAGCTCCTTTTGAGTAAATATATACTTTAGGCTCTTGTGATCAGTGAAGAACTTGCAACTAAATCCATAGAGGTAATGACGTAGAATTTTCAGCGCAAAAACCACCGCTGCTAATTCCAGGTCATGAGTGGGATAGTTTCTTTCAGGAATCTTTAGTTCCCTTGATGAGTATGCGATCACCTTCCCTTTTTGCATTAGGACACTACCTAACCCATTTAGGGATGCATCACTGAAGACTTCATACTCCCCTCCATCTGAAGGTAAAGCTAGTATAGGTGCAGTGGTCAACCTCATCTTTAACTCTTGAAATGACTTTTCCCATTCTTTAGTCCAGTTGTATTTTGACTCCTTTTGTAGTGACTTCGTCATTGGTTAGGCGATTTTTGAGAAATCTTGTACGAATCGTCGATAATATCCGGCTAGTCCTAGAAAGCTTCGTATTTCCGTTAAGTTCATTGGGGCTTGCCAGTCCTTAACTGCCTCAATTTTTGCAGGGTCAAGCTTGATTCCTTCCTTGGAGATCATGTGTCCTAAGAATGCAACTTTATCCAACCAAAGTTCGTATTTGGAGAATTTTGAAAACCATTGGTGTTGGCGTAACATACTTAAGATGATACGGAGGTGCTCCTCGTGATCTTTTGTATTCTTTGAGTAGATCAAGATATCATCGATGAATATAACCACGCACTTGTTTAAGAAAACATGGAATGTTCGATTCATTTGATCCATGAATATTTCAAGTGCATTCGTTAGATCGAATGACATGACTTTGAACTTGTAGTGTCCATATCATGACCGAAAGGCGGTCTTCTGTATATCTTCTTCTCGAATTGCAATTTGATGGTATCCAGACCTCAAATCAGTTTTGGAGAAGATGCCAGCTCCTTTGAGTTGGTCAAAGAGATCATCGATTCTATGTAGTGGATATCGGTTTTTTATCGTTACTTTGTTCAATTCTCTGTAATCGATACAGAATCGCATGCTTTTGTCCTTCTTCTTAACATATAGTACAAGTGCTCCCCAAGGTGAAGCACTAGGCCTTATAAATCCCTTCTCAATCATCTCTTCCAGCTGCTTCTTCTGTTCTTGAAGGTCCATCGGTGCCATACGATAGGGTGCTTTAGATATGGGTGCGGTACCCGGTATTAAGTCAATCGAGAATTAAACGTCACGTGAAGGCGGTATACCAAGAAGTTTATCTGGAAAGACGTCTGGAAGGTCCTTCATGATAGGGATGTCTTCAATACGAACCTTCTTCTCGTCCTTCGTAATGTTGTAAAGGAACACTTGATGTCCTTTACGACTCATTTTCACCACCTTTATAGCGGTTACTAATTTGAGTCCTTCATGGGGTAATAATTCTCACTATGTGACTCTTACTCCAAGCGGGCTCTTGAGCGAGATTTTATGGTCACGACACTCGAATTTCGCATGGTATTTGGATAGCCAATCCATTTCCAAAATTTTGTCGAAGTTGGGTAGGTTTAAACTTATGAGAATGGATGGAATGTTTATTCCCATTATTACTACAATAATATTATAGTAAACGGAAGAACAATCTGTGACTTATCAATTAGGTAAGGAGATAGAAGCATCGATTGATTAGGGATTGCACATGTTAGCTTTAATAACGAATTTGGGTGAAGCATGTGACAATGATACTCCGGTATCAAATAAGACATATGCAAGAGTTGAATTGACAAGGAAATTACCAATGATAACATTTGCAATTTGTTCCTCTTCTTCCATCCCAACTAGTGCATAGACCTTCCCATTGATCTTAACGGTTGATCCCATGATTGTTGCTCCAACTTTCCTTGATTCCAAAGGTGTATTTACTTTATTTGGCCAACAGTTCACCTTGTGTTCTGGATTATGGCAGAAGAAACATATAAATGGTGATCCCTTACATGGTTTTCCTGGGTGGCTCGGTTCCTTGCAATGGAAGCAATTCCTGTTGTACCCACGATTGTGTGCATATTGGTTGTTGTTAGTGGTGGAGGAGTTGTTTTAGGAGAATTTATTGTTAAGAGTTGTCTGGGTGTTTTTGTTTGGTAGTTATATTTTGAAAAAGTATGTTTTGAATAATAAGGTTTCTGAATGAAGCTTAAGTTTGAAATAGAAGGGGTAAAGTTTTTCTTTTTCATGACCTCGTTACTTTCTTGGATCGCGGCATTCAAGGTCAATTCCTTTTCATAGACGACTTGGTAAGTAGACACTTCCCGTGTCAACATTTGTTGCCTTAGATTTGGTTCCATCCTTCGAATATAACGCTTGGCTAAGTCAGATTCTGTAGGGACCATGTTCCTAGCATATTTGGACTATTCGGTATACTTCTTCGTATAGGCCGCTAGTGTCATTGTTCACATTCTAAAAGCTTGGAATTCCTCTTCTTTCTGCCAACTCATCTCTTCAGGATAAAATATATCTTCTAATAAGCCGTTGAAGTCTTCCCACCCGAAGCCTTTATGAGCAAGGTAGTTGTGCTTCATTAACTGCCACCAACTATTGGCCTCTTCCTTCAAGTAGTAGGCTGCAACTATCACTT
>JAOWBH010181652.1:0-10013 GCA_028566215.1 Silene coronaria
CGAGTTGAGGCCACTCGGCCGAGTCACAACTCACTCGGCCGAGTTAGACCAACTCGGTCGAATCCAAGGTCTCAATAATGTCTCCGAGTGACCCTATAAGGTCCCAAATCCAAGTCAAGGTCTGTCAACGGTGTCCTATAATACCGGGTATTACACATGCAACAAGACCAGGCAAAGGAACGACACTGACAGACACTAGTGACACGAGAATTGGAGTCAAACGGTGGGGGGAAAGGGGGAATCGCCAAAGACCCAAAACACCACCACATAGGACAACAGTGACGCAACCAAATGAACAAATCCCAACGACACAAACAACTTAAAAAAGATAAGGAGATCCAAACCAGGGGTGGGGGAAAAGGGGATCACCCCTGGGTTGCATGCAAAGACATCAGCGACAGGACAAAAAATCGAAGGGACGGGAACTTCATTGAGAGATCTCAACCATCCAAACAGAAACTCGATTGGAGGAGATCTGAACCTTTACGATGACCGGGCCAAGACACGCTTAGAATATCCGAATACAAAGTTCGAAAAATATAGCCGGAAAGCAGATAAAGCAATTATTGGGTACAAGAATTCAGTAACCAACTAAGGAAGGGAAAGAGAAGGGTCAAAATGATTGTCAAACTGATGATTCATAAATCATCAAGCCCTTTGCAAATGGATGAAAATTGAACATGTGTACAGCAACATGCAATGACCTCGTTGAAAAGCAATACAGCAACAAATGAAGTACATCGACATGCATTGACATCAATGATTGGCAAAGACAGATTCTTTTCTTAAAAAAATTTCAATTAGAACATATGCAGCGAAGAACAATTAATCGAATTGGAATAATTGAAATGGGTTAGAAAAAACTGGGGTAGTTAAAAGAAGATGGGATTGAGAGAATCATCGCCAGAGATAGGCCAGGCCAGCCTCATCTCCGGCGACGGAGCAGACTGAGAAGGGCTGATGGGGTGGTGGGGATGGTGGAGGTTACAAAGAAATTTAATGGGATTTTTTTGTAGAGAGGTTGGAGAAAAAAACTTAGAGAGAGAGATTTTTAAGTTGCGACCTTTAATCCAATTATTTGTATGCGTTTCATCGTAGTTGGGTAAAAGGGGAAATAAATATATAATTCGAACTGATAACCGTATGTGCTAAAAGCCATTATTTCCGTTGATTGTTCTATTCGTTCATGCTGTTGTTGAATTAAATCTATATGCTTGAATTAGATTGTTCATTAATTAGGTTGCTTAGTCTCGCGTTTCGAATTGAGTAATATTTTCGAAGGAACATATAAAGCTCTTGTTTTACAACGGGAAACTCAAGGGATAAATTGGGATCAGTGGTCGACGATCAATTGTTAACTAGTAGTGGATAAACCTTGACTCGAGACTCTTAGCCATCTGAATTTTCTTATTTGCCTATTTCTTGTTTATTAGTCATTACTTCAATCAATTAATATAAACCCCCATTTTCTTGTTATTTGTACTCTATATTATTTACATATTAATTGCATCGTTTTTTCTATGGATTGATCCTTATTACCATATACTATATTTAGTAAGGTTTTAAGTGTTATAAATATTATCTTTGGGAGCATACGACTTCGGCTCACCATCATTTCATAAGTTTTTGTTCCAAAATGAATAGATAGCATAGTATCGGACAAGAATCATGTCCGAATGTGATGACATTTATAAAGGGATACATACTATAGTGACTTCCCCCCCTTTATTGTCTATCTAAAATACTACAGTAAGATGTTCACTCTGACGATCCTCTTTTACGTAAACATTGATTGAAATTGTTTCAACTTCAACTTCAACTTCTTAAAATAATGATTTGACCAATAAAAAAATGAGTTTAAATGTGAATTTAAATGGAAAAGTAACAATTAGGATGATATCATAGATTCATACACACTATTATTGCAAATAATTTTAGTACGGGCATAAAATCTAGTATTACTATAATAATAATAATAATAATAATAATAATAAATCAAGAATAATATGTTTCAGACCCGTTCTTCTCCACATTGTTTCCCAGCATCATTTCCACTCAAACTTCTCATCTCCTGGCATTCCAAAGATTGAGTTCCTAGACAATGCAAACGTTTCCAGCTCCTGTCCTATCAACCTGCCGAAAACAAGTGGCAAAATTAGTGAAGCAGAGTTTATCACTAACGGGGAAAAAACGCTTCCCTGCCCCAATGAGCGAGAGGTGTAAGAGGAATGAGGAAAGAGAATGTGAAGGAAAAGGATAGAACGAATCAAGGATAACTACCTCCAATAAGTGAATGGGATACCATCACCTAAAGGCTATAGCCAAAATTTCACAAAGAGACGCAAAAATGCAAAACAAACTTACACAAGTCATGCTCGGAATTGGGTCTAAACATTTTGAGTAGTTCTTAGAGTGCCTTATCTGCTGCCACCTGCCGCTCCTGTCTAAACGGGAGAAAAGACAACACCTTCATCCTACAAGATAGATAGCCGTATTATTACACAATTACTCTATAGATTAATAATTTGAAAACATTCGGCCATGTCACGAAATGTCAGCTTGTAGAATATAATGAATAGGTGCAAGTGTGGAACCTTGTTTCCTTTATTAATTTAATACACTGGCTTTCCTATGACATCTTTCAATCACATTTTCAGAAGGGTATATCTATCTTGTAATCTTAAATTGGATCTGCCAACACAAGACTACCTCTATATTACCCCTGCACTTCATTTAGCTGCCGTGTTGTGTGTCTGATATGACACCGACACTGTGACAGTATTCGTGCCGTGTCCATGGTTAAGACACTTATTTGACCATAACCGCGTGTCAATGAATTATTTTAAAACAACGTGTATGACACTTGATACCGTGTCAGCGAATCTGGTAACATGGGCTACCTTATGGCAGCCACAAGGATTCTAAAATCATAAGTAGGAGATACAGTTACAGTACCAGGTACCTCAAAGGCTCCTGTAAATTACATCAAGTTTGAATGACCAGGTATTAATATTAAAAAACTGTATCAAGATTAAATAACTGGGTAGTATTAGAAGGAGCCAGTCAAGTCTATCATAATTCAGAAGTAGGAAATACACTAAGGGCTTGTTTGGATACCAAAGTAGAAGGGAAAGGGAGGGGAGAGAGGGGGAGGCGGAATGGAGGATGGGTGTTCGGGTAAAATTTCCTTCCAACTCTTTCCTATGGTGGAGAGATTTTCATTTACCTTATTGAGGGAAAATGCGCCCCTCCATTTCCCTCCGACCCCACATGTTATCCAATGAACAAGAATCGCTATCCACAAGCCTCATATTATATATTATTTTTTGTTTAATGGACACATTTCGAGTTCTCTAAGCATCCATTTAGGTAAGATAAACAAATATAGCTGAGCATGGCAAAGAAAATAACACATAAAGTGGAGTTTACGAGAGAGTATCAGCAACACAAAATATAGGAACTCTAGCCAGTCCTGCACCAAGCCACTGCTTCCTTGGAGAACGTATAAGATGATCAGCATCTGATCCAGTTGCTGTCAAAACAAACTAGATAAAGAAAGTATGAGAGATATAGATATGGAATCAGTTTCATTATTTTGATTTGCTGCTCACAAAGGAAAGGCTACCAGAGCTAAGCACAGCGCCTCCAGTGCTAAAATATGTCTAACAATGAGTATGAAAAACCATTACCCCACTGACTCAGAGAGGCAAACGCTCGTACAAATGGCAGAGTAGGGGGGGGGGGGGGGGGGGGGGGGGGCTCCAGCCTTATTCACTGGTTAAATACATAAAGAGGCAGTATCTGGATCACTCGATGAGTCAATTCAAAGAGAATTACTGTAATCACTGCTACTTCACAGTACAAGAAGCACATCATTTTGCTTTATTCCAACTTATTTACAACCAAAGGATAGTGGGTCTATGGCTCAATTGAAAATGGAAATTTATGAGTAAAGATGGAAGAAAAAAGTGAATATGGAAAGTCAGACAATTTGAGTTTGTCTAAACGTAGATAATAAGAATTCTGGGCCAGGTATCCTTTTTTCTTTATTTTGGGTAAGAAGCCCGTAGGATGTACACCAGCCATACATATCTGCAACTGTGATAGTCACGATGCTTAGCTATTGCGGACCTTAAAACGCTCTTGGTTGAATGTTCACACTTGATTTAATGCTCTGGTGCCTGGCTGAAGAAAGGGACGCCGGGACTTGCTCTTCTTCTTAAATCTAACATAAGTCAGTCTCGTACAATCAAACTTAACAAAATTCTAGCCGCTTTGTATGCAGCCTCAACGCACCATGCTAAACCACATTGCTGTATCTAAGTAGCGCATTATTCAGGACATGCTATCTATAAGGAATACATAGCCTGGGAAAAGAATAAATCTCAGTACAAGGCTTAGCGGAATGTAAAGGGCATACCAAAGGAAAAAGTATTGCCATGACCGCTGAGCTCTCCAGAGTGGGGAACGAGAAAATTGCCAATGCACATGGAGTTCCTTTAAAAGACCACAGCCATAAATGAGTAACAATCAGAAATTGTAGTCTAAGAAACAAAAAACAAAAAAAAAAGCATTTAACACATGGACGTCTGAATAGTCACTGATAGCATTTGATGATAACCAGGCCTCCTATGTGATATCACCAATTCACCATGTCACCTAAAACTAACCCAATAAATAGAGGTTGATCATAGATACTTCTAAGCTTTCAGGATTAGGCATATGAAATTAACAATCCACCAATGGTGGTCCTGCTTTAAGGAAGATAATTGCAATTCGCATGGACAGCAGTTCAAATAAAAAAAAGAAAAGAACTTGTTCATTACACGTTGAAACAGAAAAATTGGTCATCTACTTTACAAATCTTCTTAGTTTCATTTTCAATAGATGCAAATCGATAATGCTCTCTACACAATGATACGAAAATACCATACTGACAGCATACTATATGCTAGACTGAGTTAACAATAAGTGCAGAATGAGAGATAACGGTTCTCGGGTTACAGATGATAAAATGGGTCACTCTTGAGCTTGAACGGGGCAAAACATATAAACGCATTTCCAGAAAGCTATATCTAACTAACTAGTTGAATTAAGCTATAGTTCCTTTCAAGAAGGCGGTGAAGGAAGAGTTAAAATTTGACAGCCTTTTCTTACCCAACAACCTTAAAAAAAACAAGTAAATTAGAGAAGCATAAAAGCAAAATGTCCCTCAAAAAGAGGTACGCACTAAGAAAATCGCTACGATTGAAAGCGGACATACCAAAACCAGCAAAAAATGCCCAATTAGTTTCAAAAAAATCCAGCCTCCTGTCAAGAGTCACCTCAGAAAGATTCCATTTATATCTGTAGTGTAACACTTATAACGGTCAAAACCAAATATTGATCCTAGAGGTTAGAGCCATGGAAATGTAGAAGAGTTGTTAAAACATACTCAAAACTGTAATATCCATACATCCAACAAAGAAGCAAGAATTTGATAGCTTGCCCAATGTAGGGTATGAAACCAGTAGCACAAGCCTGAAATGTTTTAAGGACAGTAAAAGCAAAATTAAATCCGCTGAAAAACTTGTCTTTTTAAGAAGAGAGCGGCATCTGCTTAGACAGAGAAAATTTCTTCTAAGCCAAAAAAATTACAATAAAAGCAGCAGAAAACCCATGAGAAGAGAGATATGTCAGTAAGTCACAGTAATAATCTCACCTCCAGGAGAAAGAAGCTCAGAAGAAGGAGCGAGTAACTTTGCTCCCCTATTCCAATCATGACCCTGGAAGTAAATATCAATAAAGAAGAGACCAAGAAATTTCAGAAGACAAATACCCTCCGATTGAGGGTAAAACTAGGGTATTGCAAAATTACATATCAACAATAAGAACCATCACAGAATTTATGAAACTTGTGAAGGTAACTTATTACATCCATTAAGCTGTAGTTAACACCATCAAGGATTTTTCAGTACGAAAACACTGATACCACTACCTAACATCAAAGTAGCTTTGTTATAAGCTCAGACTCTTTCAAAATAAAGGAAAATTTCAACTACAAAAAAAAGTGATAACACACTTGAGGTCACCAAAGTCAAAAACATCTCAAATCTCATGTCACGAAAGTGGAACGATTGAAACCTCAAGAAACTTATAAAGAATAATTTAAGAGTAGTTCAACCATTCGCTTGAATTCTGTTGAAGTACGAGACGTTTAGTATGTTGTAGAATATTGTACAACTTTTTGAAATGTTCTAGTGTCCGGAGTATTCTAGAATAATGTAGAGTTGGCTAAAATTGTATTAGACTATTCTTGTAGATTCTAGAGACACATGCATGTTCTAGGTTTATGTAGAATAACCTAGAACATTCTAGTAATGTCCATTAGTGGTAGGGAACTCTAGAGAGTTCTATATCTAGGCCACTCTAGAATGTCCCATTCTAGAGTGTTCTTGGAATGTAGGAGGAGGGAGCTCTATCCCCTTCCATTTTTATGTATCCAAAATCCACAACAAATCAATACACAAACAAATTCCTTCAACTAATCCTATTTCAACTAATCAAACAAACTTAACAACTATTCTCCACTACACTTCTCCCGCAAACTACCTCATGCACCGACAAATTTCACTACCTGGTGGAGGAGGACCACCACCTTGATTCAGATGAAAGCAGCAGGAGAAGGAGAAGGAGAAGGAGAAGGAGAAGGAGGAGCAGGAGCAGGAGCAGGCACACAGACAAGCGTCTTAAGGTAAAAATCCCTGAATTTTCTGGAATCCTGATAATTTATTAAAGTGGTTATGGGAAGTTGAGAGAGTCTTTGGGTATAAGGGTTACAATGTACTAACGCCTTCAAAGTTTCTACCCTGAAACTAAAGGGAAATGCATCACTTTAGTATTAGAACATGAAAATTTAGAGAACTAGGCAGGGAAAGGAACCTATTAGAACATGAAAATTCAGAGAACTAGGCAGGGAAAGGAACCTATTAAGTCCTGGTCTAAACTCAAAAGGAAATTACTGGATAAGTTTGTCGCTAAGGATATACTTAAGTGAGAGACCCGTCCGAGCGATTTCGAACAGTTGACACGGCCAGAAAACCGGACACAAAGTTAGCGAGTTAGGTTTGAGACGTTGTGACCTATTTAAGTAATTGAGTTGACACAACACGAAACTTAAATGGGGCCGGGTTCGGGCTGAGCTCTTTTGACACGAATCCGACATGAATAGCCCATTTATTTAAAAGTGTCATAATATATTTGGGTCGAGTAAAAAAATTCAACCAAACAACTTAAAAATAAGCATTTTCATTGATCATTTTTCGGATTTTTCGGATAATAGCGCTATAAAACATAGTTTATTTTATTAATTTATTGTATTAAACCGGTTTAAGTGGGTTAAAAATGACTTGCTTAAAAGATAAATGTTTAGACAAAACAGGCCGGGTTGGGTTATAGAAAAATCAAATGGATTGAGTTAAGGTTGAGACAAATGACCTGTTTATGTAATTGGGTCGATTGGGTCGGGTTAGGGTTGAGGTAGTGGTGGCCAATTTAAAATTGACACGGACGAATACGACACGACCGACTTGATCCAGCAGTCTACCTGCAATGTGATGTAAATGACAAACTTGAACAAAGGATTGCAAGGTTCCTAGAGGGCTTGGACTAAAGGTTAGGTTACAGCGGACAAGGTGGTCTTTTGATGATGTGGTTAACCTATCTCATAGGGTTGAAAAGATGGGGAAGGAGACCTTACACAAGAGTTAGGATAGGGGGCACTCCTAAAGCCTCTAATACTGTGAAGAAACCACCCACCCTGGACAAGGGCAAGACACTAGAGGGACATAAGCCTAACATTCTGTGGGTGAAAGAAGGAAATGTTTCCACAGTCAAGGATATGGGCACTTTAAGAAAGATTGCCCTTCAAGAAGGACCCTCACTACTACATGGTCTGGGAGGAAGAGGGTCTTGTTGAATATGAATACGATGAAGAGATGGTTGAAGATGAGGATGTGCCCCTCAGTGACCTGGTCATGGTCATGGCTCCCCCTCAGAGGCAATAACCCTAGTCCTGTTTCAAGAGCAAATGCACCATGTAGGGAAGGGGGTCTGCAACCTACTAATACTAATCATAGATGGAGGTAGCTGTACTAATGTGGCCTCTGTCAACAAGCTGAATTTGGAAACTATGCCCCACCAACCCCTTAAAAGCTCATAAGCTCAGATGGCTCAATAAGGGAGTTGATGTTAAGGTTGACAAACAATGCTATGTTCCAATTTCCATTTTCCATTGGGGACACCTACAAGGATGAGGTGGTTAGTCTGATGCGGGAGCAATGGAAAATAATGAAAATGAAGTTCTCATTAGTCGAAATGTAACTCAAATCACCGAAGGTTTCAAAATGGGTTCGAGTTATGTGACAATGGTAAAATGGGAAGGCAACGGAAGAGGAGAAGGCACGAACCAGGCGTGTGGAAGCTAGCACGGATCCCTAGTTCGTGTAGGATTAGAATATTAGTTTTCAATAAAGATTAGGAAAGTGTGTTGGTTTCCTAATCCTAGTTAATTTCGGGTTTCCTAATTCCAGTTGGGAATAAGAGTCCGTATCCTAATAAGTTTAGGAAAGTTAGTTTCCTAATCCTAGTTAAAGTAGATATTTATGTATCCTGATTATAACAGGAGTAGTATACAGTTTTCTAGTGTAGGATAGATAGCTTATTATTCATGCTATCTTAGATTCAGTTTAGGACAATAAATAGGAGTCATATTAGACCCTATTTCACACGTTATTTTGAGATTCAATAAGAATTGTTTTTAGTTTGCGAACTACTTTAATATAATCTTGTGAAATTAGATCTAGGACTCTATTCCTTGCGAGGTTCCGTTATAGTAAATCGAGCTATATCCTTGCGAGGCTAAGAGCGAGTTCTACTATTCTATCCCTTTATTTTCTGTTCTTTTCACGAGATACATTGAAAAGATACAAAAATTACGCTTCAACTTTCTAACTACAACAAACGAACAGTCTAACAATCTGTTCAAACGAATTCAAACGCTCAATTCTATATCAAATTGGTATCAGAGCAAGTTTTAATTTGTCGCTTAACAAATTTTTCTTGGATTTATCGTTTATCACTGCTACTGCCATGTCTCGAAGGAAACTCAAACAAGCATTGAAAGCGTTGGAGGATTATCAAAACGAATTGCTATTGGAAGACATAATAAGACGAATTGACCAATTGTCATCCAAATATGAGAAGTGGGAGCGTAAACTTAGTCAATCTGGTGGTGCAAAGGAAGAGGAAGCAAAAAAATATGTAGAGACGCCACAGATCAGTCCAGACGACTGTCATATTGTAGAGACGTCTGACCTTGTCCAACCAAACAATTCAGAAGAATGTCATATTTCGAATGATGACCAACGAGAAAACCTGGTTTGCAATTTACCTGTTGATCCGATTAAATAAGAAAAGATCGAGTCTTTTGATGTTGCCATTAAAGACGATGAGCCAGAGATTGAAGAGGACTTGGTTAGTAATCTGATGGTGACTGGTGTCGAAGAACTACCGAATCTGTTTAATGTTAAGTCTAGTATTCCTAATCTGATCTTGGGTAAGGAGTTACTACGTGGTCATGATTACTCAAATTTTCTAGACAAAGAACCTTATCAATCGTTGCTTGATAAATAATTGACAATAAGCTATATGTTAGTGACTATCGGTGCTGTTCTCTTTTCGGTTCGGTTCTTGGTATTGCTATAAATGGAAATTATGATTCCATTTTTTCTATACTTGTGCACGGAGGGAGGAGGGGTGGAAAACACAAGGAAAAATGGTTCAAGTGGAATAAGCATAAGAACAAAGAGAAGCGTCCTATAAACTGCATAAGGATCGCTACTATCATGGTTAAGTTAGTAAGGCTCATATTTGATCCAGAAGGTCATTGGTCCAAGAATCGGGTCGATTATTTTTTTAAGAAGAGGAGTATTATGCGGGAGAATTAGAGAATAATATAATAAAGTTAAAATTTA
>JAOWBH010181663.1:0-10010 GCA_028566215.1 Silene coronaria
ATACAAACAATCATTAAATCATATTGAATATATTAAATTGGCATAAACACAATTAAAAGAGAAACACCTAGTTACCTCAAAAGCAATTAATGAAAACTTCCAAGAAGAACATGACAAACCGAAACCTTGTCTCCAACGCATCATCTCAACACCCCAAAATTGACATTAAATAGTGTATAAATCCAAACCCTTGAAAACGTCATGAAAGACTCGATCTTCTTCTTTATTCATCAAAATAAGAGACCATAAAAGTAGGTCTAAAGGTTCATACAAATAATTTTCATAAAAATATTTAGAGATGAATATGTTGTAGAGCTAAGAGCAAGGATTATGAAAATATAATTTATGTATGAGTCTGGAAGAAGGATAGATGCATGACAATGGAGTCAAAGAGAGAAAAGAAGAACAAAAGAGAAGAAAGTGAAAGGGAGACGTGCGGCACAATCCCACGCACAAAACAAAAGAATGACCTAGTTGCTTGCGAGGTTAAATTTCTTTTATAAGGGAATTAACAAGTAGGCTTTGGGTCCATTAGCTCATACAATGGTTTATCTGATTGAAAATTGGATTGAGCCATATGAAAACTTAAGGAAGATTTATCTAAGAGGAGTAGCTATTATAATAAAATAACCAAATTGAACCCGGATATTTTAACCCATTAAAAGCGAGTCAAAACGAGAAAATAATAAAACGGATAGTAAAGACGATAAATATAGAATTCATATTATTAGTAAACACGGAAATAATTATTTTAATAATCAACTTTACGAATAAAATATTATTATAAAATATGGGGTGTTACACTTTCTTGGATATTATTACTTGAAAAGAACCAAAATACTTGGGAGCCAGCTTGTGATAAGGTCTGTATACCAATGATTGTTGTCTGTAAGGTTGCAGCTTCCCATATACCCATTCACCAATGACAAATTCCTTGTCAGTTCTATGCCTATCACTCTATTATTTCATTCTGTCCTTAGCCCTTTTGAGATGAAACTTCAACATAGTTATACACTCCTCTCTAGAAGCTAGACTCCTGTCCACAGCAGCTACTGGACTATCACCACTGAAGTAAGGAATGTGCAGATGGGGGGCTGTCCATATACCACCTCGTATAGGGTAGTACCAATTGCAGAGTGGAAATTACTGTTATACCGCCATTCAGCAAGAGGAATCCAATTTGCCCAATCTTTAGGCCTTTTCCCTGACATACATCTTAAGTAGGTTTCCATACATTTATTTACAATCTCTGTTTGACCATCTGTCCGGGGATGGTAAGCAGTAGATAATAACAAATCTACCTGCAACATTTTGAATAACTCTTGCCAAAATTTGCTTAAGAACACCTTGTCTCTGTCACTGATGATGGTCTTAGGTATCCTATGTAGTCTAAAATTTGTTTAAGATATACTTTAGCAACAGAAACTGCATCAAAAGGATGGGGCAATAACACAAAGTGAGCGTATTTACTGAGTCTGTCCACCACCACCAAGATAGTGTCCTTCCCATGTGATTTGGGTAAGCCCTCTATAAAATCCATGGATATATTCACCCAAATTGCTTCTAGAATTGGCAGGGGTTGTAATAAACCAGCAGGAGTTTGTAAGAGGGGCGTATTTTGTTGACAAATCCCACATTGTCTAATCAAATTTCTTATTTTCTTTTTCATTCCTTTCCAATAAAAAATTGCAGCAACTCTCATGTAAGTCCAATGGGTGCTTGAGTGACCCCCAACAGCTGATCCATGCATTAAAGTGAGTAGTTCATGCCTAAGACCTACATCTAGACCTACCACCAATTTTCCTTTTTTTGTGAGTTGAGCATCCTGCTATTTGAACTTGCTTTGGTTGGAACGATCATTTGTAATAGTCAGAATCAGTTGTTCACATTCTGGTAGTGCTCAACTTTGTTAAATCCTTTGCATCAAGTCAAATCTTATTTGAGTAAGAACAATGTTCATTAATTATCCTCAAGTTATCCTTGAGAGAGCATCTGCCACTAAATTTTCTTTTCCCTTTCTGTACAATACCTCATAATCTAGGCTTAACAGTTTTGGCAAGCATTTGGCCTGAAATGAGCTTGTAATCTTTTGTTCCAACAAATACTTTAGACTTAAATGATCAGTCTTGATGATGAAGTGTCTTCCAACCAGATAAGGCCTCCACCTGTCCACTGCTATCACCAAAGCTAGCAGCTCTTTTTCATATGTAGATAAGCCCTTGTGTTTCATTGCCAGAGCCTTGCTAAGGAATGATATAGGGTGCCCTTGCTATAACAGTATAACGCCAATGACCAAGTCAGAAGCATCTGTTTCTACTATAAATATTTCAGCAAAATTTGGAAGTGCCAAGACTGGAGCTTGACTCATGGCTATTTTCGACTTCTCAAATGCCATAGTAGCTTCCTCATTTCAGGTAAAACCATTCTTCTCTAACAAATTAGTTAATGACTTACTAATAATGCCATAATGCTTGACAAACTTCCTGTAATACCCAGTCAATCCCAGAAAACCTCTAAGTTCCTTGATAGTTTTTGGAATAAAACAATTCATCATACCCTTGACTTTAGAAGGATCAGTAGCAACCCCTTGTGATGAGATCACATGACCTAGATAGTCTACTTTAGGCACCCTATAGGTACACTTACTTTCTTTGGCATATAGAGTGTGTTCCCTCAACACCCCCAATGCAATTCTCAAATGTTCCATATGTCCTTGAACATTAGGACTATATCAAGATATCATCAAAGAATACTAGAATAAATTTCCTCAAGTAAGGTTTAAAGATGGCATTCATCAAACTTTGGAAAGTGGAAGGTGCATTGGTGAGACCAAATGGCATCACCAAAAACTCATAGTGGCCTTCATGTGTTCTAAAAGCTGTTTTTTGTACACCATTATCATGCATTCTAATATGCCAATAACATGCTCTTAGGTCTATTTTTGACAAAATTGTAGACCCATGTAATTCATCTAAAAGTTCATCAATGACTGGAATGGGAAACTTGTCTTTCACAGTGTGTTTGTTCAATTCCCTATAATCTACACACAATCTCCAATATCCATCTTTTTTCTTTACTAAAACCACAGGGGATGAATATGGGCTTTGGCTATGCCTCACAACTCCACTGCTCAACATTTCTTTAATAATCTGCTTAATTGCTTTTTTTGTATGATTAGGTATCTATAAGGTCTGACATTAGTTGGTGCCCTTGGTGGTGTGCCAGTGTTGAGATGTATTTGATGATCATGACCTCTATGAGGGGGAAGAGTATTTGGTTATGCAAACACACCAGGGAACTTCTGCAATACTGTCTTAATACACTCAGGAGTACAATGATCCTATCTTTCCATTTCAGGGCTATCTAACAACTTACATTGTACATTCAAAGCAAACAGTTGCCCTCCCTTACACTCTTATGGTCAACGCGCAAACATTCAAAGGCAAACAGTTGCCTTTGACTTGGTCAACGCGCCAAGTATTACTGACGAAATTTCCGTCAGTATTCTAATTTTACTGACGGATTTGAGTTTCCGTCAGTAAATTCCGTCAGTACTCCATATTTACTGACGGAAATAAAATCCGTCAGTATTTTCCGTCAGGTTCCCGCCTTTTTTTTGTAGTGCATGTTGCTGCTCCTGTCTCAGCTTTGTTCGAGAGACACGCGACACCAACAATCGCATACAAGAACCTTCTAACCCACCTTAAATGTCCGCCTACAAATCATCTTATCACGCGAAGCCTTTGTCTTCTCTTATACAAGGCCGCATTCTCATATGAGTCAAGCCGAATCTCTTCCAGTTCTTGGAGTTATAGCTTCCTATGGAGACTCGCATCATCTAAACTCATGACTCGCATCATCTAAACTCATGTTAAAGCTTTAACCGCCCAATAGGCTTTGTGCTCGAGCTCCACAGGTCGATGACATGGCTTACCAAACACAATCTCAGACGTGGTGCAGTTCATTATGTATTTAGATATCAAATAAAGGTAAATCTTTAAAGGCGGTGATTAGAATGCTTTCATGAATGGAGTTTTTGCATTATTGTATTAAGTATTGATTGCAGACTATATGATTTGAGAAATGAGAAGGCAATTTCCTAGCAGAACTTAACTGACAGAACCACAGGGCCTTCTGCTCATCCATCTTACTAAAGCGTGTGTATATATCAGGTCAAAGGAATGGCTGTGAACAAGGGCATTACTCTTACGTCACATCGAGAAAGAGAAGATGCTGGTATTTGGGTTCAGTTTTCTTCCATCACAATATGTATCCTTGATGCGGATACATGATTGAGAATTTTCAAAAATCGATTTGCAGATGTATCTCTTGATTATATGACTGCAAATAATAATTATAATTAATAATCTGGGAGGAGACTGGAACTCCCTTTCATCCTCTTTACATAACTCTTCTTTTCCCTTCCATTTGAAATGCGTCATATACCTAGGTTATATTGCATTCTTATCTCTTACTTCGGGTAACTGGCAGATGAACTAAGAACTGCTGTAAAAGAGGTTATATGTGAAGACAAAAAGCAGCAGCAAAGCTATAAAGAAGCAATTATTGCCATTACCGTTGAAGAGCCTTTGCACCGGTTTGCTTCATTGTTTCTACTTGTTCTGTTAAATTTTGTGGAAGAATTGTCGATGATTTTCAATAATTTAGTTACATTGCTACTAATAATTCTTCGCTTATTCTGCAGATACTGCCAACGCATTGGTCGGTCTGACTTCTGGGGTGGCGAGTCTGAGCTGCTGGTTAGTACTGTCTAAAAGAGGGCATAACTCCCATTTTTTGCTATCTGAAATACTCTCTCCTATTCATAATAACCTTCCCCTTTCATTTTGGCACGGAAATTAAGAAAACACACTACCCCATCATATAATTAAATTTGGACCACACAAACACCTCCCAAAAATAGAAATAGGGAAGGTATTGTGAATAGACGGAAAAGGAAATAGGGAGGGTTATTATGAATAGGAGGGAGTATAGCTGTGAAAATTTTGTTATCTGAAAGGTCATGGATTTTTGTACCTTGACTTATGTAGTAATTTGGGCTCTAAAAGATCTATTTGACCATTTTTCTCGACATTAGCTGGAGACTGAAGTCCTATGACTGGCATATAAGCAATATATAACTTTTGCTTAGCTTCACCAAGAGAAATCTAGTAGTCCCAATTTTTTTCCATTTTCACGGACTTTTTAAGTAAAGCCTGATAATGGTGTTTTCTGAGCAAGTCTCTCATGCTGCTGGCGCTGTTTCCTTGCAGGTATTGTCAAAGTTGTGTCATCAGCCAATCATTGTGTATCTACCAGAAGCTGAGGTTTGTTACTTGGTCAAACAAAAAAAGTTTCCTTCCTTGATTAGACTTGTAGCTTTGCCATTGCTGGGGTTAAATCCCAACAGATCATGAAGTCACATACTCACATTGCCCACTTTTCTAACATGGAAACTGGAGCTTCGAAGGAGATATCCTGCATATTGCGCTCAGCAGACGGCAATCCCTGAAATGATGAGTGATTACCATACAACTAGTATCTTAAGGCCAGGATATTCTTTTAAACTTATTGTTTGAGCTAACAATGTTAATTACTCATATACTCTAAGCCTGCATGATGACAGTGAGGATCGGGTGGACCTTCATCTTCATCTTTCACCCACTTAAAAGTTTGAGCCTTAGCCGATCCATCAGTAATCCACGATACTTATCAACCTTACTCCATTCCCCCATCAATTTGCGGATATTACGGGTGATAAACGAGTTACTAGCTGAACATGTTTCAAGTTCAAAAAAATGGCATACGAAGTAGTTTTTTTATCACCCCAATATATAAAAGTAATATTGGTTTTAGACTACTTGATAGATTACTACCTTAACTAGATATTTGCACGGGGTTATTGATTAACGAGTATCTTAGCTTGTACGAAGTAGTATATATTCTGTATTTTTGCTTTAAAAAATTGATTGAGTGATGGATGACAATTTTGCTACATGATGTATTTAATGTTAAAAGCTGATAATATTTCTGAACTTGGTGGCAGATCAAAGGAGGGGGAAGAGGTTTCGTTCCAATCGCAGAGTATGGAGCAGAGTTCTACAAACCTTCAGGAAAGACAAAGGCACGGAAAGCAGTGCGTTTACTCTACAGTGGGAGGAATCACTATGACCTTCTGGTTTGATGATTTGTTTTAATTGCAGCAAGTCTATAAGGAGAATGTGATGATTGTTTGGACTGCGTCAGGCTACATTTTAACCAAGTGAAACTACATATTAGCAGGTCAGTTGCATTTTATACAACAGTTACAACTTTCAGCATCTGAATCGTTATGATTTTTACATTGTTTGAAACAAAGGACTGTGTATTTGGCGGGCATAGGATCTGTATATTGTATTTGAAGGATACTTGTGTTAGTCGTGTACACCCGATAAGACAAGAATACTACAGTATCCTTTCATGCTCTGAAGACGGATCAGTTGATGATAAGAGTATAAGACATCCCTTTGCTTAACGGATTTGCCAAGTCCGTTTTGTTTTTGTTTGTGAGGTGTGATTGCGGAAGAATTGTACCCTTCCTGTTAAGAAGGATTTTCTCAAGCTTCGCTTCGTGCATTATTTTCCTTTGTGAATTGTTCTTCCCTTGTACAAACGATTAGGAAGGAATCCATGAAATCCTTTAGATAAGAGAGAGAAGTCTCATTACACGCTTTTCGAGAAAAATAAATACACGATATTAGATTTCCCCTCATATATAATGCTTGTCGATCTTATAATAATCTGTTTATTTAATTTCTTTATACGAGAATTTTTACTGATCAAAAGATTTTTCTTGCTTAATACAAAACATTGGTATAATGAAAATAAGATGTGTATAATAATTTGTATTTATTTAGTGTAGCCAGCTACAATTACATTTCAATCTTAATACGGAGGCTATTAATGCACATCAATCAACTTGAATTTAAATGTAATTAATTGCTCATAAAAAATTGAAATGTTGATTACAGGAATTAAAGGTCATATAAATAGCAAAAGCAATGAATGGAATATAGAAAGCGAAGCCGCACGAGATTGTAGAATAATTATATTGATATAAATGCTTCTTTAATGGTTAATTAATGGTGTAGCAAAATAATTTTTTCTCTTAGTTATTTTTGAAAATGGTATAATAATTGCTACACCATGCCTACACGTGGACTCGCCCCTGGAGGTTGAACTTTGGAGTAGTTGGGAACTCTGAACAACTCATTTTCGACTCAAATTCAATTTAACACTAAATGGATTCACCGTACAATTTTATTACACATTGTGATTATCATCCGAGAAGTGTCTCATAAATTTCTTACAATTGACACAGGGCACAACACAACTGCATTGACATCGATGGACCATAACAATAACAATAAATGTAATATGAGCTTGGCATATACTGTATGTACTTATTCAATTTGTTCACACCAACCTAAATATGGTAGATGGTACCATATTTTATTGCTTTCTTTCTTCATGCACAATGGCGGAGCTATAACTTATGGTTAGGGGACGGAAGATTTCAACGAGGACGAACAACGACTGATGCCATAACGTAAACTCGAAAAAAAAAAGTTAGATAACTTATTACTCGCTCTACCGCTGTATGCAAGATGACGGATTATTTAAGAAAAATAATACACACTAGAAAAGTAATTAGGTGGTTTACATGCACGAGGGGAAAGGGAAAATTCAAAATGAAAAACAAGAAAATTAAAAGCAATGGAAAAAAAACGAAGGGAATCAAAGAAAATGGAAATTATAATCTCAAAAGAATTTTGTTTGAAATTGCCAATAAGTCACATAGCATAAAAAAAGATAAAATGACGAAAAGAGATAAAGTCTGTGATATTGGTACTCATGACTTTTATAGTTACTCTTAATCATCCCATTTTAATACATCCGTGACAAAATATCAACAAACGCATGGACATAAAATGAATGAGTTCGAGAACTTTGTACAAAATTCTAACCTGGCAGTATTAATCACTCTATGACTGGATTTGTACTAAAAACAATTTTAATTTCACGTGATCGAAGGTTTAATTTTTTAAATATTGTTGAATTTATTTTTTTCACCATAATTAATTATAATTATACCCACCATTTAAAATTTAGTACTTGTACTCCCAAGAACAAAATCCTCAAAAAAAAGCCACACAATACAACCAATCAAGGTAATTGATTCTTGAAGGATAAAAAGTGGAAGACGAAGAAATGAAGTGTAAAGAAGCTAATCCACCGAAGAGAACATTGTATCAGAATCAAAACCAGCAGTGTAAAAGCTACGAGGTTGAAAATCGGCGCGGGCTGAATCAAATCAAATTGTCATTTTGTTCCTTTTTAGTTTATGAACAAGTGTTCCTAGTCGTAAAGTTGAAGCTTTCTGATATCGTTGGTCTTCTTATAAGAAAAAAATATATACCATTCCTGTTTCAATGCGTCTTGCTTGTGACGGGGATTTAAAGACGGGTAGTTTGTGAGAGGAAATGAGTAGAAGGGACAAAGGAGGGACCCCCATGTGCTTCTCCACTCACCCTAAATGAGTTTTTTTGTGAGGGGAAACGGTATCCGTCTCTTACAAGAGACGGATACCTCCCGTCACAAGTAAGAATTTGTGTTCCTGTTTTGACATCGGTTCGGATATTTTTCATTTCCTCAAAAGAAACGAGAGACAAGTATTGGTTTGAATCGCATCTTAACAACATCTAACGGTTCTAAATTTACGTATAAAAATAAAGAAAAAAAAGGGATGAAATAAAAAACTACGAAGCACTATTTTAAAAAAATTGCGAGAGAAAATAGAGAAAAAGGAAATAAAGATAATCCATTCTATTTTAATGGGTCCGGATTCTCTCCATTTCATGTACCTATTAACGGTCTGAATCGCATCTTGACAACATCTGACGGTTCTAAATTTACGTACAAAAATAAAGGGAAATAAGGGTGAAAGAGGAAATTATTATTTAAAGAGATTGGGAGAGGAAATGACAATTAGTACACTATACCATCAGTTGTATGGTGTTGTATGATGTACAATCTGGGCTCTGTACCAAAGTTTTCGAGTTTTGTTTTAAATATTCTGAGTTATAGTGTAAAGTATCTGAACTCACCCACCTAAACATAAAAAAACTAAACTTGAAACAATTCAAAAAAATTACACATAAACTCGATTAAATGTATAGTATTGTACAATACTAACTATACAACAGGTGATATAGTAATATTTTCTATTTTAATACAATGTAAAAAAGTAGTGTAGTTGCACACTTGCACATGGGATATGATTCTTATGAATACACGACGTAGGATGATAAGCAATCTATCTAAAGATGAAAAAAGTTGTCCCAAGTTCTAAGCTGTATCGGATCTTATGTTCAAGCTCCGTTTAGCAATACAAATAAGGTAATTTATTTGATCAAAATAGTTTATTTGGTTGAAATGTCAGTTACATTATTTGTTTGATGTGTGTTTGTCAAGTAATTTATTTGTTGAATAAACTACTTGATATAAGCTACATGTTTTATTTTATTTTTACTTTTTTGCCCCTCATTCTATAATATTAAATATTTAATATGTTCTTTTTTGTCATTTTATTATAAATCAGCTACATTTTCAGTTAGTTTGCCAATTATTTTTTGAATAATTAACTATCTTATCAACTCCTAATTTTCAATTACCTTATAAGCTACTTATTCAGGTTTCAGCAACTTTTTAGTTAATTTTGGAAAACAAAACCTAGTTTAGAAAAAATTAGAAAATTTTACTCAATTCATACTTATCATAGTATATCATATAAGTTCATCTCGTATAGGTTTTGTTTAGAAAAATTCAAATCCAAGTTAAATTCAATTTATATACGTTCAGTTCAGAAAAGTTTAGCAAAATCGAAAATTTCTCATGTATAAAGGACATTATGATGAAAGTTAGACAGTTTATTCTGGGAAAGAAAACGGCAAACACAGGATACCGTATGT
>JAOWBH010181674.1:0-10010 GCA_028566215.1 Silene coronaria
TAGTACTTTATTTATGTTATTTTATAGCTAATTTACATATTTGTGAGATCCCTTCCATCAATCATATCTAAATTAAAGAGTATCGTAGAATCCTACGATCCGATCCCACGATCCGATTTCACGGGACATGAACGATTCAAAGTGGAATCCCGACCCTGACAACATTGGTAAAAAAGTCTCATTTGTTTCCTAATATAGTGAAGTTCATTTTGGAGGGAAATTGTTTTAGAATTCTTATTCTTTTAGTATATGGGGGATTTTATAACCCGGTTATAACAGTCGTCGAGCTTTTAATAACTATCGTTGGCGTTTTTATTATGAAAGACGAAAATGTCTCTGACACATTAACACACATTCTCTCTCTACTCTTTTCTCAAATTCTCCCAAAAACCAAATAAATTAAAAAAAAAATACGGATTTGATCGATTAAAATTTAAATTAAATAAATTAATTCGACAAAAACTACGGGTTATCGGTTATTAAAATTAAACTTAAATAAACAAAATTGACAAAAATAAGCGACAACAAAATTGAAAAAAAAAAAATATGGATTTTCAATTTAAAAAAAATGATACGCATTTAAAAAAAAAAAAAAAAAAAGGTTCGAACCATGGTCGAAAGATGAACTTCATCTTTACAACCATGGTCGAACCACATAACTCAACGCGACAGCCATGGTCATGAGTTTCAACATGTGCCCTTTGTCAACTATGAATAGCATGGTTCATCCATGGCTATCATGTTGATAATTAAGGGTCGAATCATGCTTGCACGTTGATATTTAACGTGAGATCCATGGCATAAAGATGAATATCAACATTGGAGCCATGGATCTCCCAAGTAATTTGTTAATTCCCCTAATACCTGCGTCCAATATATTCACTTTTGGTCAATTTGGATTGGGTCCAATTGGTTCAATAACTAAAGGATCAGCTACCATCCACTCAAGCCACTTCAAATTTTTAGGCATGTTCTGGACTCAAATCAGTTTTCGTTTTGGTAGGTCATTGTTTCATTTGCGCATTTGAATATGCATAACGGATTGACGATGATATATACTCTCGCAACTTGTAAGAGGGCGAACGTTAATGTTGTTCATGATGCACCTATATTCTTGCAGATGGGTTATTGACACTCCTCTAGAGATAACAGTCCACAGGGGCGTACCTACGGGGGTGCAGTGAGTGCACCTGCACCCCCATTCTTCTAAAAATAAGTAAAACATAGAAAGTATCTTTAGCAGTATGTTCATCTTGGTGCAGTGGTAAGTTGTGTGAATGTTGTGTTCGATGTTGCGTGTTCGATTCCCCAAGGCAGCAATTTTGCTTTATCTCTTTTTCCTCTCACATCTTTGATTACTTCTTGCTTTTTAATTTTTTCTTCTCTTTCTCCAAAACATGTAAGAGTATGAAATATCTTTCAACATCATTAATTTCTTCTATGATTCCTTTCTGCTAGAGTATGAATTATTTTTCAACATCATTAATTTCTACTTAGCTCAATTTATTCTAAATATCTTTTCACAAGTTGTATTAATAATGGACTCAAATTAGTATTACTACCTCCATTTCAATTTTAATTTATGCATATATGTGAATTTGTGACTTTAAATGTTATAACAAAATCATAGTTGGTTGCATTCCTATAGTTTTATTTTAGATTATTTGTGTAATTTTATTGTTAACTTTGAGTAAAGCATTACCAAAATATCACAATATATAGTATTGATACCTCTTAAAATATACGAATAAGTATAGTAAAATGTATGTTCACATACATGAATGCATGTTTTCATCGCGATTCTTAAAATATAAGTTTCATAAATTTTGCCGTGTAATTTTCATTACCATATCTCTCATAATGTACGCTTTAAATTAAAAAAATTACAATAAACTTGAACTCCAGTTAACAACTATCTTATGTCTTGTCGTGTATTGTTTTTTTTCGCACCCACATTACCCAAGTCCTAGGTACGCTACTGACAGTCCATGGCTCCAACATCGATATTTATCTTTATGCCATAGATATCACATTTAATATCAATGTCCAAATATGATTTGACCCTTAATTATCAACATGATAGCCATGGATTGTAATACCTGTCACTTTGGAGTACCCGTTGACCGGCCTTTGACTAACCCTTGGCCAGGATTAGGACCTTGGTAGGAACGAGAGGGATAACTATTAATATCTTAGAGTGAGTACTCGACCGAATGGGTGTCTCTCGGTCGAGTGCCGAGAGTGCAACGTACTCGGTCGAGTGTGTTCAGCACTCGACCGAGTGCTTCGACATCAGTATGATATTTAATAACGCAGAAGCTGCGACCCGAAACATTTCTTTTCATTTCTTTTCTCTGCTCCCTTAACCTAGATGCCTTACTCTCTCCCTCTACCCTTCCACTATCTCCTTAAATCTCACTTTAGACCGTTGCTACGGGATAGGATGCAACTAGGAATTGGAATGACGGGATCGGATCGATGTCACCGTTAGTGTCTAGACAGTCGTAGTGGTAAGTTTCCTATCTTTTCATGAATGATATCGCACTTTTCTTGTTAGTATAGGGATAGGACGATTATTGATGTTGTTGTAGGCATTTGTATGATTGATTGCTTGCATAACGTGACTTTATGCTATGGCTAGAGGATTTGCGAAAAGTAGGGTTTCCCTACTCAGTTATCATTATTGTCATTATCATTGTTGTCGTGATTGTTGTTGTTGTTGTGCTTGTTGTCAATATTAATGTTGTTTCGCCTATAGCTCGATGAGTTGTGGATGTCGTTGAGACGGTGTGGTGTTGTGATCATGAGGCCATTGGGATGTGCACATTAATGATCTGGGTTCGCTCGTTGCGATGAGTAGGGCTTATGTGGATATTGGCTGTAGTCCCCCACTGGCGGTGTGGATTATTTGTTGCGATAGGAATCCATTGTTAGTTCGTGGAGTTGGAGGGTGATTGTGACGGTTACGCCTTTTGACTATGTTTTGTTGATGATTAATTATTAGTATGATGTACTCACGTATTTGGGTTCGTGTTGTGTTTTCTTTCTTGTTGTGTCGTGTTGTGATCCATTTGATGTTGTCGGCAAATGGTGAGCATTCGGACTTTCAGATGCTTTCGTTACTAGCTTGGCTGCTGGTATGGGACAGAGCGATCGTGGTCTGACGAGTATGGCGTCAGAGTCTTTGGAGCTACTCATTGGTTATTTGTATTTGTAGTATGACGAGTTGTAACCTTTCTTTATTCCGCTGTAACAATGCATAAACTTTAATAAATGTTTCATTATGGTTTCTTATGATGCTTACTACCTCGGGAAACCGAGATGGTGATACCTTAGTCCATCAGGGAAGGTCTTGCTAAAGGCTCCTTGGTAGAGTGGGGTGTTACAAGTGGTATCAGAGCGACGATTTTGGAACCTAAACCAATGAACTTAATTAAACGTAAGAGAGTCTAATAAAATGGACCTGGTGTATGTGTGTTAGGAGCCCCCAACGCATGTTCGATTTTGGGTGAGAAGACGCCCTCATTCCAGAATCCCGGCCCTAATATGCTTAAGCCAGTCACACCGTGGTGATGGAGATTTATGGGAAAGTAAAATTTGCGATGTGTAGTAAGTGGACCATGTCTATTAGGGTCGTTACGTGACTAATTCGTACAGGTGAATGGAGTAAGGTTTCTCTAACTTGAGGACGATCTTGCGGTGAATGCTTTGATGTGGGAATTTGTTATGTATCTGCTATGAGTAATGTGTGCTATTGTGGCATATTGTTGACGTGCCTTCAGTGCATACGTAATTGATGTTGTGCCTATATATTTGAGTTTGACGTTGTTCCGTTGGGAGGGATAGATAACGGTAATAGCATTCCATTGTATCATTATAGATGGTATTTGTGCGGCATATGTGTAAAGGTTAACTTGTGACGAGTTCCGGACGCGTTTTGGGCTCTGACTAGTATTTATGATGATGCAGGAACAAAATTATACCACGAGAAATTTGAAACTAGCCATTTTTTAGGGTGCTCGATCGAGTATGTCGTACTCGATGGAGCGCCGAGACACTCGACCGAGTGCCAAAGAGGCAATATAAAGATTTCATTCTGCGGTCTGAGCTGATATAGGAGGGACATGGGTCTATGGTCAAAATACAAGTTCAAGTCACTCTTGACATTTCAGATTCGTTCACTTGGTTTAAAAACAAAATATCTCCGAAAATAAGACTAATTTTGGTCTGATTCTTGTCTTAAGTAAAAGTACATGATGTTAGCTTTCTAACAAGTGGTCACACGGCTTATTTGGTTAAGTAACGAAAGAGATATGACAGTTTTGAAGTTTTGAAGTTTTAAAGTTTTAAGTTGGGCCGTCCAACTTACACGTGAAACACAAATGATGCGGACATTCAAGTTGTTTGCAAGATGGAAGCTCGATTGGAGTTGTTCTCAAGTTTACTTACCTAAATTGAGTATTTTTGTTAGTTTCCTAATTAGTGTAGGAGAGTTTCCTAATTAGTGAAGGAAACTTTATTTACTTTCCTAATCCTAAAGGTAGTTGTTATTGTTATTATTTCCTATCTAGTTTAAGGTAATATTGACTACTATAAATAAGGGTCTTTGTAATCAGTTTTTAATACATGGAGTTTTGAGTTTAATACAAGAGTTTCTTGTTTGTTGTATTTTAACCATAGACACATGTCCCTCCTATATCAGATCGGACACGAAATCCGTGTCCGGATCCGCGTCCGGATCGTGTCCACCGGATCCGGAGGGCTAACTCCGAGCATCATAGATCAGCATCAATCAAGGAAACCTATACTACCAAATAGACTTGGCAAACGGGTAAATTGGGTCTGGTTAATTTCGGGTGGCGTCATTTCGGGTCTGAAGACTTCGCGTCGAGGTCGGTCATTTTCGAGTCAACTAATACAAAGTTATTTGTGGATAAGAATTAGTTTGCAACAATAAAAGTTCGGGTCGGGTTATACTTGGTCGGGTCAATTCGGGTTCGGGTCATGTTCGGGTCTTGAATTCAAGCCTTGAATTCGGGTGTCGGGTCGGGTTCGAGCCGGGTTATTCTTGTCGGGTCTACTATCAATCATCTGGACCATACACATCACATTGCTTAGCTTCTTGATTTTGTACAAAAATAAAAGCTCTTAATCTTATCATAAACAACCAACAAAATTAAATATGCCCATTGGAACTTCCTCATTGAGTGGATGTTGTCCTTCATCTTGGGGCTAGACTTTCGTGTGGCTTCAACCTGTGTCTGACTCTCGGATTGACACATGTCGAGCATCAGATATGGCTATTTTGTGTGAATTTTTCGATTTTTTGGTCTAAAATGAAGTTCGGAGTCAGATAAGATTCAACTCCCTTGTTCGGCAAAGGTTGTAATTAGGGATGGCAATGGGTCGGGTATGGGTCGGGTCCGGCAGGACCCGGACCCGGACCCGGACCCGGACCCGGCACCCCAGCCTTGGACCCGAGGCTCCGACCCAGGCCCTAGAGGGTCTAAAATTACCAGACCCATACCCGGACCCGTTGGGTATGGGTCGGGTCCGGGTCTACCCATGGGTCTGACAATAAGAAATTAGAAACCCAAGAAAATCAAATGTTGAAGCCGTATTCAACTTAGTTTTTAGAAACCAGTGTACTTTCCTTTTCCAAAGCTTTTTAATGGTATCTTTTTAGCCTTTTTTCTTTAGCTACAATATACAAAATCAAAACGGTTGTGACTAAAATTGAAAGCAAATTACCCCCAAAACAAGCCAGTATTGACTAAAATTAATCTACATCAGTACACAAACTCTAAAAAAAAATGGAATATGAGTACACAAATCGAAATCAAATCAGTATTCACTAAAAATTTGGAATATTAGTACACAAATCAAAATAAAACTACCCTACAACAAATCAATATTGAGTTCTAAAATTACTTGAAATCAATAACCCTACAAAAAGGATGAAAAAGTTACCTTCATTAGAATTGACAGAGGGAAGAAGTTAGAATAATTGGTCGTTGTTCTTGTCGGTCATCGGTGCTATGGACGGAGTCTAAGATCTGCTTGTTCTTGATAAGGTTTTTGTTGCGTTATACGTGGGTAGTGGGTAGAATTTTAGAGGGGAAGAGTGGTAAGGTGTAGTCTGTAAGTCTATTGGATTTGGAAGTTTAGAGGGGAAAGGTGCGAGTAGTGAGTACTGGGTAGGTTACAACTTTTAGGATTTTTTTTTTTTAATATTATAGGGTCGGGTCCGGGTCTCATAAATCAGACGCGGACCCGGACCCAAAATATTTGATTAAGACCCATACTCGTTCGGGTCTCGAAAATTAAGACCCAGACCCGACCCATTAGGGTCCGACCCGAAGGGTCTGGGTCGGGCTGCCATCCCTAGATGTAATCTTGAATCTAGCACCGAGGTAGTTGGGTCGAAGTTCCCTATAAGAAGCTAACGGATCTCCTTGACATAGATTTTCAGAACATCCGGTCTTCCATGTTCATTTCTTAGCAGTGACAGCTATAGAAAGTACGTCTTCATCGAAAGGAAGACTCTTCACACGACTATGACCGTACACGAGCCCATGCTTACACAATGCCAATCGCTTCACCTTTTCTTTGACCACTTTGGTACCTTTAGTCATAGACAATTTAGTTCGACGGGCGGCAACAGTCTCAAAAGTTTCGATTCTCTTTTGGGTCACCGGATCGTCACACCAGGACACCTAAGGCCTTCGTCTCTCGGGGATTTCGATTCTCTTTGTCTAACCCATGTCGCATTGACTCTTGTTTTGTTCGGGGGGGGAGGGGGGGGAGGGTCGAGTCTGGAGTCAGTGCTCCAAAATTTGTGTAATTAGTTCCTAATAATATGGATTAATTTAAAGTAGTAGTGAATTAGTGGGATTAATTTACCATATGTGTTATTGATTAGTGCAATATAGTGGGTAGTTAACACATTTTTAGTAGTTAGTTTTTGCATTAGTTAGAAACTTGTAAGCCTATATAAAGGCCATTAGTTTATGTAACTAATTGAGCAAGTTAATATGAAAACTTCTCCCTTTTCTCTCCAAATTCACCCCCCTTAGAAATTCTAAAAACCTTTTGGCACACTCTTCTTTCGAGAGATGCCTCCTTGTTCTCCCAAACAATGAGGTATTGCGCCACAGGCGCATTCTTCTTAAGGATCGTGGATCCCCCACACAAGCTGGAGCTTTTCGTTTCCACGTTGGTACCACCCGCATTGCCGACATCCAAGAATCCTTGTCATTGTCCATATCCACGCTCTTCACCACAAAAGACCTCATCATCAACAAACAAACAGTCAGGTCACTCGGCTTAGCACCGTTAATGCCCTCTTCAAGAACCAACTTCAAGACATCAAGCAAAACAGTGGCTAAGTCGATCTCCCTTCACACTCACCCACTTGAAACGCTATCTTCAGTCTCAACTTCACGTTAACAGCTTTTAAGCTGCCCTCTTCTTGGCTTAGGACAAATCCAAGTCGGTTGGCTTTAGTCCAAGACACTCCCACCCGAGTCAATCATGGCTCGCGCTTGCCTCCCGTTCACAAAGACGGTCCACGTACAACGGTACCGTGGACTTCTTGGCAAGGATATCATCCCGCTTCCCCATCACACTTAGCCTCTTAAGCGAGTCAATCCTGACCAAACCTCGTAATCATCCAAGTCCTAGTCATATTCATGTTGATAGTCGGCAAGTGTCCACTTCGGTATCTCGAAATGAGACTCGAGGCACTCAGTGAGGACCTATGCCCACCTTTTCATAGTAAGCACGCAAACAACTTCTTCGAGGCCACCCCGCTTTGGAAGAGGAACTTGTGGGCTAGTTCATGTGACTCCCTAATGAAAGTAGCCTTTGGGCGGGACCTAACATAAATCACAATGTTTGCAACCTCTTTTTCATTAGGCTCACTTTGACAATGACTCCCTCCACACTCCACATGGTAGTAGTCGACGAGTCACTCTCCGGCCCACATAGCCCCTCCAAGGCGTGACTCATGCACTTTATCCTTCTCTATCATGCTCACAACTCCTACATATTCCCAAACGAGTTGGTGTGCTTCACGCTTCCTCTGAGTAACAATATCCGGGAAGAACTCATCCTATCCTGATTCTTGCACTCCCTTCGTATTCGGTTCAATTTCAAGTCTCTTGAAACCACCCACCAAGTACATGCTCGTTGTTGGACCTTCTTCTCCTCTTTTCTTGAGTTCACTTGCTTGGAAATACGGCTCAAAGGCGATGATGAAGTTATCGACTTCTTCCTTCTTCCTTTCACTGAAGATGGTGACCCATGTGTTCCTCCTGCTCATAGGGGATCACATCACCAACTTTTTCGAGTCGGTATTCAAGCCCTATATCGCGGATTCAAGGCCCATTACCGACTCCCCAGGCTTCTCGAGACCCCTCCCTCATCCCCCATCCGGATCTGTACGATTTAGTATTTACTCATTCAAAGACTCCTCCAAGGACTTCACACCAAGGTTACCGAAGGAGGTGGAGCAAATCCAGTAACCTTGCTTCACACCGTACTCATGGCTCACCCATTTTCTCGATCACCAATGAACATGTACAAATGAGTCTCGGACAGTCCGGTACTTTCCGGTACTTTTGCTGGAGTGAGAGGCCTCCCCCATTAGGGATCTATACGATTTTGTATTTTCTCATTCAACCGCTCCTCCGGAGGAGCGGAGGAGCTTCACACCGTACTCAATACTTTGGCTCACCCATTTTCTCGATCACTGATTAACATGAACAACTGAGTCTCGGACAGTCCGGTACTTTTGTCCAATTGTGAAAAGCACCCTTACCCCTTCTTTAGGCAAAAGTGCAGGCTTTAAGGGTCGAATACTAGTGAAGGATCGCCCACTAGCAATCTATATCGAAACAGTGTGTGCCGAGAACCCCAGTCACGGCAATCAACATCCGACACGCGAAAACAACAAAGCAAAGTTAAGGCTACACTTCTTATATCGAAAGCAAAGTAGAGGCATTAATAAAGCTTGAGGTAGGAAGCGGTTTTCATTTAATAGCACTTTCTAAAGAGATTTATTTGATAGTACAAGTCTAGTGGGAGGAAACATTGACTATGTAGCACACCGATACGCGATACGTTTTCTCCAGGCCTATAAAACATATGCAAAATTAAATATCATGACCCTAGGTTTGACAAATAAGAAGAAAGCTTGGAGTCTGACTTATAAATATAGCACTACTTAAAACAAACTAAAGTGAGGAAATGTAAATTCTCTGGGGTCAAAGTATAAGGACTGTCACGCATCACAAGAACAAAGTAGCAACATACATATCTTACGAAGTAGTAAGTAGAAGATCAGTTTTAGAGACATTTGCATCAATATTTATTCAACCCATTCAGAAAGAGCCAAAAACGAGGGAACAAGCTAATGAAAATATATATACTGCCCCAAATCAATATCACAAGGCGTTAAGCAGATTTTTTCCTTCAGCCTTTTGGGAATTTTAATGGTACGTAACGTCTACATATATGTTGGGAAAAAAATTACCAGGAAATAAGTTCTCTAACTCCATATGTAGTACATATGCAAATAAGAAATTAAACATTTTGCCACTCACCTGGTGCTCACCATACCATAACTCGTCAACTGCTCGAGGTGCCAACTGAACTGTTATATAATCCAAAAGGGATTGTCGGCTGCACATAATAGAAAGAGAAATGCCTTAAATTAAGTAAAATTGCATTATAATTTTTATTGGGGTTTTTTGATAACTGCTACCAAGAGTAATCCACTTTTTGAGAACTGCTACCAAGGTAAAAAAAGTTTCAAAACTACGACCATAATCCTTGGTTCGGTTAAAAATCAGTACCAATTAACATCGAAACCCTCGTTTTCTCTTGAAAAGACCAAAATACCCCTCCTTTTACCTTTCCCCCTTTGTTACCAGTAATATCACACACAAATTTAACCTAATTCTTCAACTTCCATTCACTCATACTTCACCACATTTCTTCATCCAAAA
>JAOWBH010181685.1:0-10009 GCA_028566215.1 Silene coronaria
GGCCTAAATTGGGTCACATGAGTAGGCATGTTGCATTTAGGTATAAGAGTCAAGACAGTAGTGTTCATTTGCTTGAGAATTTTGCCACTATTAAAGACATCCTTAATAGCCTCACAGACCTCACTCCCAATAATACTCCAAGAATCTTTAAAAAATGCACTAGAGTAGCCATCAGGTCCTGGGGCTTTGTTCTCAGGGATTGAAAAAAGGGCATCCTTAATTTCCATGCTAGTAACTGGTTTAAGTAAAATAGACCAGTGAGTATTGTTGCAGATTGCCCCTTTTCTGATAATGCCCTTGTTAACAGTCACAGTCTGGATTTCAGTCCCTAATAACTCCTTGTAATAGTTTAAAAAAGCTTCTTGAATCCCTTGAGGATCCGTATACTCCTTCCCATCACTGCCTTTAATAGTTATCACTTGATTTCTAAGGAAATTTCCTTTAATCACACCATGGAAGTATTTAGTGTTCTTATCTCCTTCATGAATCCAACTAGTCTTAGCTTTTTGACTTAGGAATCTGGCACAAGCTTCTTGCAACTCCTTATACTCCTTAAGAGCCTCTCTTTCCTTAGCCAGCCACTGGTCATCACCAGGTTGAGACACTATCTGAGCCTGAATATACTCCAGATTTTTAAGAGCCAGCACAGTACTCTTCTCAATATCACAAAAAAATTCCTTATTATAATTCTTTAAGTGCAACTTCATCTTCTTGAGTTTTTGAGCCAAACAAAACATCTTAGTACCTTTGAACTTCATATTCCACCAATTACTAAGAAAAGAGAGATAATGAGGGGCCTTACCCCACATATTGAAATATTTGAAAGCCTTATTATGAGTGGCAGAAAGATCTCTACTTTGAATTATGCAAGGAGTGTGATCAAACTCTCCTTCAGGCAAAAAATGTGCATACATGTCCACCATATTATCACTCCACTCTCCATTAATAAGCACCCTATCCAGTCTGCTATACACTCTAGTAGCTGGATCCTGCTTATTGTTCCAAGTAAACAAAGAACCAATGGCAGGACTATCAACCAGGTCACACTTAGTCACACAATCTTGAAACTCATCTATCTCAATGTCACAACTATGTCCTCCTAATCTTTCAGCATGAGAGAGTACAGTATTAAAATCTCCACACACAACCCAAGGGACCCTGGCAATAGAGGAAAAATTGATCAATTGCTCCCAAAGCTCATGTCTCCCATTTATATCATTGAAAGCATACACCATAGAAAGACAAAACACTCTACTAGAGGCAATTTCAAGAACTCTCATATTAATACATTGTGCAGAAAAATCATAAAAATCCACATGAAATATAGATGGATTCCAAAGCACCCAAATTCTGCCCCCCTTATGGCAACTATTATTGGTAGTAATACTCCACCCATCCATAAGGATCCCTTTAAGACTATTTAGAGACAAACTTTTAATCTTTGTCTCTAGGAGACCAAACAACCCAACCTTGTGCATATGCATAAACCATTTAACTCTTCTTTGCTTTGTAGGATTGTTGAGCCCCCTCACATTCCAGAACCCAAGGCTATGCATCCCCCACCATATGGTGAGGAGCACTACCACTTGTCCCAATGCCTTCCTTGGGTGTATAAGTATTATTCAATGCTTCCAAGAATGTATGCTGACCAAACTTATTAACACTATAAGCACCATCAGTGACCTCCTGTCTACTCATTCTCATTAGTGGTCTAGCAGGAGTGTATCCCATTGAATACGAGCCAGATTTATGCCACTCAACAGGTGTTTGTAATTGAACTTCAATTGGCTGTCTCATTGAGCCATTAGTATGTTTCTCTTGGAACATAGGCTCTTGTCCTTTAGTCGATGTGACAACAACTTCCTCAATTACTCTTGGCCTCCAAATTTTAGATACAACCTTCTTAGGTGCAGGAGGAACAAAACTCTTTTTAGTTTTCCTGCAATCTTTGACAACATGTCCAACCCCCTTACAGCCCTCACACACAACAGGCTTCCACTCAAATTCAGTATCAATCTCCACCAGTTGTCCATGTTCATCCAAAAATCTAACTTTTTCAGGCATAGGATCTCCAAAAGTAATCTCAATCATAACCCTAGCATATCCAATTCTCGTCTTTTCCTCTGTAGCAGTGTCACTTTTAATATATTTGCCCAACAGCCCAGAAATCCGAGCTAACCCTTTTCCCCAAAATTTGAGAGGTAGCTGATGCAATTTCACCCAAACTGGTACAGCTTTAACTTCATGCTTGACAAGTTCAACATCAGGAGTCCAAGGTTTCACTATAAGTGGTTTGTTATCAAATAAGAAGTGTCCCTGTTGTAGAACACTATCTCTAGCTACAGCACTCTTAAACCTCACCAGAAAAACACCATTTGGTAAAAAAGAAATTTTATCAACATGATTATTCGCCCATAAACGCCTGATAAAACCCTCAACAATTTCCCATGGTGGATTGGCTCCCAATATGAAACAATACACTGAATTACGCCAATAATCAATTTCAATTTGCACTTCAGCCTCAGTAAATTGTAACATACCTTCGGTTGTTCCCATATTAGCCTTAGTTGCAGGAATTGTATCATCTAGTACCTCATCTTCTTCCTCAAACTCAGCTTCATCTTCTACCAAGGTTTAAAGATTCAGAGGAGGAATGCCTATAATCGCACTCAAACTTTTTTCTTTCTGCTTATCATGACTCGAAGGGCCTGAATTTTTGGTTAAGATAGGAAAATCATCAGTATTTGTTGAAGAGAGAAGATCAAATTTATTACAATTCTCTTTATTATTACTCTTTTTTTGATTTTTTGATGAAGAAATCAAGGTAGATTTGGCGGCTGTCATAACTTTCTGCGTTTTAGGATCCCTAGGTTTTCTTTTCAGCTTCTCTCTCTATCTCTAAAATCATTTTTTCACGGTAAGTTATAATCAATTCATTAGTTAGTATCTATAAGAAAATATTGATATGAATGACCAAAATGTCAATTTCTTTGATTTTTTAACTAAAAAGAAATGAAACAAACTATACTTTTCACTTAAGTGTCAAATAGGTTCAGTGGGATGAAACTTTGGATTGGCTAAATCTCAACTGAATGCGTAATTTTGATATTTAGAATTTTGAACAAATTAGGAGAAATACAGTATATAAAATATGCTTTCTGATATCTTTTTTTTTGGTGAAATGCGAGAAATTGTATTAATCAAAATGAATCATAATTACATGAAGTAATTTGGCATTAGCTAAAAGTTAATCCAAACACAATTCAGAAACCCATAAACCAAGCAACAATTTAGCGCAACTATGGACTTACATACCTATTTCCTAAGCCAATTCCTGTCATTTTGGGTAACAGGTTCATCAATCTTCATTCTAATTCTTCTTCTAACGTTCTCCGTGATTTGAGCAGCTACTATTTGAGGTCGCAGAAGTACATGATTCAGTCTGGCATTATTCTTCTAAATCCAAACACTATAGTAGCAGGGAATACATACAAGTATATGTACATTTTCTTTAAGCCCTGCAACAAAAGTTCTAGTAATCTCAGGCACATTGAATAATTCACACCAGGCCTCAATGAGGTTCACAATTTGTTTGCGGTAAATACAGTTGAAAAACAGGTGATCAAGAGTTTCAGGATCACAGTCACAGTTGCTACACCTATTATTAGTACAGTACCCAATCTCAAACAGCTTGTCTTTGACATTAAGTCCTTTGTTTATTATTATCCATGTGATCATAGCATGTTTAGGAATGTTTCATTTATTCCAAACAGTCTTGTTGAGGCTTTTTAAGCCTAAGCCATTCATATCCACTTCTAATGGAGTAGCCCTTAGCATTGGGAGTCCACTGGAAGTCAGAGTAACGACTATCATTCCTAATTTCTTCAACTTTACAATTTCTTCAATTTTTGGGTTAGGTACTCGGTCGAGTATGGGGGGTGTACTCGACCGAGTGGAATGTAATCGGGTAGGTAAGGGTTTTCTGAGTGAGTTGGGAGTTTGAATGGATTCTGTTTTGGGTTACTCGCTCGAGTAGTGTGGGTACTCGGATGACTAATGGCCACTTGGTCGAGTGGGCTAGTGTTACTTGACCGAGTGGACCGGTCTGAGTACCCATCGATTCACTTATTCGTGTTTAGAAAGGGGGTTCTTATATAAGTCGGCTAATCGGTCTCTATTCGTCATTCTTAACCCTAAACTCTTTCTAAACTTTCCTCCTAATCAATTTGTGAGGAGATCGATCGCAGATTGTGGATTAAAGCGTCATTTTTCATCATTCTTCATTAGCAAGATCTAGTACGTCGTAATATATGTTTATACATCAGTTTTAATTGTGCCATAACCCTAGGTTTTGGAATTGGGGGAAATCAATAATTAAGAATTATATGTTAACTAATTAGAATAGTTGATAATGGTATATACATTTATTACATGTAGGTGACGGTTTCGTCTAAGAGCAATTCTAGTTGTCTTTTGTGTGTCGCGGATTCGCTAGTGAGGTAGGGCTTCCCTACTCAGTATAGTTAAATGGTTAATTCTAAGATGATTGTTGTCACATTATTGATGAAGTTATGAATATGATTGAGATTGTGATTATGGTTATGTTATTATATAGATGATGGTATTGGTATTGCGAGTTTGACCATGAAGCAATATCGGGAGATTGACTCAAACCCCTTATCGCTCCTTGTGGCTCCCGTTGCAAGTAGTATGTGCACATTAATGATTTGGAGAAGCTCGCTGCGGTGAGTGGGCTTTTGATGTTCATTGATGCGGTCTGACATTGGTAGAGGTTGGTTGCTCGTTGCGATGAGTGCCAGTTTGTATTCCACGTTGTTGTTAAGACACTTCTTACAAATGAGTTGTAGAGTTGGAATGATGGTATTTTTTTTTGTGTGTATTATTGTATGTATTGTATCTTTGTACTGGTGATTTATTGTATAACGGTTACTGACCATATGTGGTGTTTTGTGTGTTTCTATTTTTCGTTGTTTTCTGCAGTGTTCTGTTTGATATTACCGACAAATGGTTAGCAGTGAGTTCTAGAAGGTGTTGATTTGCATTTCTTATATGCGGGATGGGTGGGCCCCGGTTGATAGTTTCACTTAGTATTAACTTTCGCTGAGTTTAGATGACGTTGTATTTCAGTTTAAGAGATTGTCTTTTGGATTTCAGCATTGGTTATAATCGTATTGTCGTTGAGCTTTTAATAAGCAACCGTAATTGTTTCTTTATGATTTATTTGATATGTACTACCTCGGACAACCGAGATGGTAACTCCCTCATTTGCTAAGGAAGGTCTTGTTAAAGGCTCCTTGGTAAATAACAGTGTTACAATTATTGTGTCAGTCCCCATTCTTGAGATATATTTGGTTGATCCATCTGATCCGTTGTCTGTCAGCTTTGCTGTAGATCCAGTCTGCTAGCTTAGCTACAGTTGCAGTGTTCCAAATATCAACTTTTTTAACCCCTAGGCCACCTTCCTCCTTTGGGAGTAGTGTAAACTTGTCCTAGGCTATAAGAGGTAGTCTATGATAATCTGGGCTACCATCCCACAAGTAGTTTCTACATATGGCTTCAAGTCTTTTGATCACACTCTTAGGAATAATAAAAAATATTATTTAATGAGAATACTCTCAAATATGAGCGTGCTTCTCAAAATAATCCAAACTCTATTTTAACTATTAATAAAATCAACTAGTGTCCCTTGCTTCTCACATGTTTTATTGATTAACATGTTGTAACATGTCATTTTTTTCGCTGGCCCACTCTTTTCCCCTTTATTATAGTATACATTTTCTTCCTTTTTCCCTTATTTATTCCTTCTTCAATCATCATCTTCTTCTTTACCATTTTTTTTCAAATTTAATCACTCTTCTCCACTGCAACTAATCAGTGCATTCCAAATTCAAAATGTTGACCAACAATTCAATAACTTGCGAAGCAAGACTTTACAAAACATGTGCCTCAAACAAAAAAAAAATTAAAGAATAAATATCAACTTGGTATAAAAATCACTCCGAATTCACACTTCACAATCATGACAAGAAAAACAAATCCATAAAATGAGTTTTCTGGCGGATAGATTGGCAGGCTAAGAAGCTCCTATTTTTCAAAAGAATCCAAACATACAGTAATTCACATACCCCATAAAAGCATAAACAATAACAACCCTAATCCTCCTAATTTCAAACCTAATTCTAAATCCACCGGTGAATCCGCCGACGTTGTGCCGAATATTCTTTGACATTCTCTTCTGTCCAATATATTTTTTATTTAATTAAGTGTATTAACAATCTAGCAGACCATAAAATTAGGCTCTGATATAGAGGTTTCGAGAAAGCCTAAAGACAGGTTCACGCCTTAAAATTACGAAAACAATAACATCCATTTTGGGCTTTGGTGTGAGAAACACAACTTAATCGGAGAATAAAGTTTTTGAGAAGGCTTATATCATTAACGTGGATTGGGTGAATTGTTAGGAGAAGAAGAAGATTGACAGAGAAAAGAAATGAGAGGTTAAAAGATGTGTAAAAAGAAAGTTTACCTACTTAGCAGGTAAACAGTCGACCTAGTGCAATATAAGCGAATGTAAGTAATTGTTAATTTTATTGGTAGTTAAAATAGAGTTTGGAGTATTTTGAGTGTCACCCCTATAGTTCAGAGTATTTATATTAAATATATAATTCTAATAAAAATGCTTGCTCAATAGGAATAGAGTGTGTTGAGTACAAGATTGATAAGGACAAGCCTCCCTGCATAGGATAATTTTCTGAAAAAGTGGATCTTCCAGCCTGGATGGAGACACCAAGGTATCGAAAGTATCTGAAAGGCATAGAACCCTCCACAAACCTTGTGACTTGCTGAATATCATCTTTTAAGCCCTGGAAGACTCCATTAAAATACACTTCTGGCTTTGAGTTATTCATTGTAAGACCATATGCTTTTGAAAATGAGGAGAATGCCCTAATAAGTAGCATAATGAACTGTGCATTGCCTTTACAAAACATCAGTAAGTCATCAGCAAACATAAGATGATTCAGTTTAGTGCCCTTGCAAAGTGGTACTTAAATAACCATCTTTCAGTAGCATAATTAATCATTCTGGTGAGGTAATCCATGTACATTGTCTCAAACCTCTTTTTCCTTTAAAGTATCCAAAACTGGTGCCAATAAGACATAAGGAAAAGGTGGTGGACTTGTTACAGGCCATTACTTTCCGAGTAAAGGATTTAGGGAATTTTAATCCTATGAATAATTGCTCAACGAAATCCCACTCCACGGCGTTTTCTAATTTCGCAAGTAACTTTCATTTATTTTAAGTTTGTACTTCTTAATGTCAGATAATATAAGTTGATTAGAATGTATTTATCCTCATTATCCAAAAAATATCTAATGTGATATGATTTTTTATTGGTTAAGGCATCAAAATTGAATAGGTAATTATTTGCGGATTAAAATATCAAAATATCAAAAAATATTAGGGTTATTTAATGACAATAATTCAAACTAAGTCTCTCCTTTCCTATTTAATCCAAACTATTGCTTATCCCATATTAGTCTGATCTTTCCTATCATTTAACTTACATTGATCTCGTCACATATTTGACCTGCTTGAACCGGTTTCTCAACAGGTCATGTTGTGGACCCGACTTCTTTTCTATTTTTTTATTTCCTTCTTCATCATGTCTCCATTGTTATTCTTCAAACTTCTTCTTCTTTCTTCATTTCTTCACTCTCCAACTTTTTATTTCATTTGTTCTTCATTTAAACCCCCTCTTCCGTTAATTTTTCCTTCTTTTTTATTTAAAGTTACCCAAATTCGGTACACACCCAATTCATTTCTCTCCTTTCCTAGTTTCCTCCACCGACAACTTCCGCCACTATCTAAATCATCATCTTCATTTTACTTTTTTTTTTTTGCACAAAATCAAATCATCATCAACAATGGAAACAATATAAAATGTGAAGCACGATTCACCAAGTTATTTAATAGACTACAAGGGTTTGGGGGAATGAATTTTGGAGAAATGTAAGAGATGAGTTGTTGCGAAATCGAACCATGACGGTTGTAGCATCGATTTTAGAACGAAGTCGAGTAAATCACAGGGAGAGAAGGGAATGGGTGGAGTAAGGTTTAATTTGTTTTAAATCACAAAGAATGTGAGTTTAATATTATTTAGTTGTAGTGTATAAAGTACGATGGTGGTGCGGCAGTAGAAGGACGATCCGATTGGGCGATTGTAGGGTGTTTGATTGTTTGTGATATGGTTTGTGAGAATGGAAGATGAAAAATAAAAAAGCCTAAAGAAGAAGATGTATGGACATAGGCCACCCGCGCCGCGCGCACTCGCGCGTCCGATTGCAGCAAAGCGGCGGCACATCTCCCATGGAGCCTTGCGAGAAAAGAACGTCATGGGTTGTTACCGATTTGAAAGGCTTAGAAACCGATGAAAGGTTGAAAAAGCCTGCATTTGTGGAATCGCCACCAATTTTTGTGGAAAATTGATACCGTTCGAATACTTCATGTCATGTCAAAACACAAAGTAGTGACATGAACACCAGAACTCGTCACCTTAGCATTCTATGTTTAGAATGACTCTCGTAATGCCCGCGAACACGGATGTTCACAGAGATTCCAAGTAAGGGGTGAGGGTACGTATTCGGAAGCTCTTTAATCGAACAACAAATCTCGCCCGCCTGTAGATACCACATTTCTGTACCTCCCGCCAAACATCCAGTGATGATTGGGTAGCATGTTTAGCATACGTCGCGATTTTATGACATTTAATAAAACCGTCATTAAGTGGCTCAAACACTCGTGTCAACCCCTTGGTCATCATCTATGTGTCAATACAGTTGTTTTGGCAGTGATTAGAGTCAATTCGGAGTCCGGAGTCAAAATGTGCATTTCATTTTAGGTAAAAAAACCAACCCGATCTTTAGGCGATATCACCTAAATCCGAGTCTGGTAGAGAAAGTTATGTCTAAAACACGACAACTGCACAGGAAACCGCCCGAGAGAGGACGCAGTAAGTAATACGCCTCTTCAAGGGAACGCACCAGCTGTTGCGCCTCTTCCCCAGGGTGTTTCTCAAGGCCAAAATCAAAGTCGGCATGTTTCTTTCTTATTTCTTTCCTTATTTCCATCATATCTTTTTCTTAAAATCCTACCTCGTGATTAGTATAAATAAAGGGCCTTCATACCTCATATTTTTCACGCAAGTGTCCGCCCCTTCTCTTCTCTCTCTTTGCATTCTAAGACCACGTGCTTTTGCTACCGACAACAACGTGATCTACTCAACCACATTAGCCCAAATCTTTTTGGGTACCCGTCTCGTTTTGCATGACCAACCCATTTGACCACTACACACCGACATTAATTAACATTAATCAACTTGCTTTTCCTTGTTAATTCAATGGCACTTTCATCTTGCATTAAAATCGAGTCGAGTTACCACTAAATTGACGTTTTAGTTAAATCTTACTTCGTTAACATGTAAGCCCGATGGTGTAAATCCCATATTTTAATCTTGTACTTTGTTGTTTTATCGTATTGTTGAAGTTTATGTCATAAGGATGCATAATAGTCGATTTGTTTATTTAAATCATCTTTTTTTAAAACCCTTTTTACGAAGTCAGCAGAGAAACGACGCAGGGAAGGATCGCAGGAACTAGTGCGCCTTCTGGAATAGTCGCAGCGCTTGCTGCGCCTCTTCCTTGCGCCTCTTCCTGAGGTTGCCCTTAGTTCATGCTCTCTTTCTTCTTCCTCGGGTTTCTTCTTTCTTCGGCAAATTTCTTCGTTTCTTCCAATTTCTTCCATTATTTCATTTATTCCTTTCAATTTATGTTTCTAAACTATTTTTATCAATCCTTTTCGATTTAAATTGTTAATAATCCATATTAGTCGGTTTACGTCACTTTTCTCAAATTCGGGTTTGCGAGGTTCGATAATCGATGTCAAATCTCTTAAATTCGACTTTGTACATGTTTTAGCTTGATTTTCTACA
>JAOWBH010181696.1:0-10009 GCA_028566215.1 Silene coronaria
TCGAAAAATTAAGTGGTTTAGCCACTTGAATCACTTGATTCGGAGTCCGTATGAGTAAATGGCGCCGTTTTATCGTTAAAAATTTATAGAAAAGTTTACCTTTGTGTGATACGGTTATTTATGCTATTTATTTGTAACATGAATACATGTATGACGTGTCTGATTCTTTCACATGTATACACTGCTGGATTACGTGCTGTAGAAACATGTTAGGATGGATGATTTACGTTCTTGCATGATTGGAATCGGTTTTGAGTTGTTTATAGCTGAAATCGCGAACTGGGGTTTCCCAGCCGGCCAACCGGCCACCGGTGGCCAACCGGCTGGGAGACCGACTCCAGAACACTATGTAATTTGGGTTAGGAGGACTTTCTCAGCCAGCCCACCGACCGCCGGTCTTGCCACCGGCTGGGAGTCCTGTTTGATGTTTTTGTAGTTTGCCTAGTTTCCCAAACGGCCCACCGGCCGCCGGTCCTTCCACCGGCTGGGAGGCCCTGTCTTTATACTTGATTCGTTTTTATACCGCGTGAATGTACGGTTCATCTTTGCTTTCAAGTATGTTGTCGGTTGTCTAATAACGTCTCAAATGTTTTGATTTCTCATGCTAGTCACTCGGTTATGTGTGATAACATGTTGCTTGTGTTTATCGTTCATTGCATCCATGAATGATCATGTTATAGGGTGTTGACGCTTTTACACCACTAGTTTGCGGTTATGTCACCTAGTTGAGGAGCTCATTCTCGTTCCGCTCCTTTCGATGGTTGAGTCTGTGGGTACTCGTCGATGGGTTTAGTCGATCGAGTTTTGGAATTGATGGTTGAGTCACATGTCGTCTCGGATAAGGTAACCTTTTGAGGATCTGGCCAGGTTAGACTGAGAATAAGATACTTGATATCGATGTCTTGCCGAGAGGAAATTGAGTCGTCGAGTAGTAAAAGGTTTCCATTTCTCGAACGTCGCATGCGTCACGATTGTGGATGTTAAGTATCGATGATTATTTATATGAATTGGATGATTATATTGAATATTCATTTAAGTTATGAATTCCGTTTACTCTCTCTTGTATTGATTCAAGTTCAACATCTTCATATGTTTCACATGTTGATTCGTGCTTCGACAATGCTATTGTTTAACTATTACTTAACATGTCTATTTTAATGAAATGTGGCTTGGAGATCCCTGAGTTACTCCCCACTGACTGTGGCGTTCATGTTTCATGAATGACAGGTACAAGTTGGTGCTAATTGGGGTGAAGACATGTGTGAGCTAGCGAGTGTCGATAAAGACATTACCCTACGATTAGTCTAGACTCATATTTTGCGTTGTATTTATGGAATGTCTTTTCCGTGTGTGTACACCTAGACTTCGTTATGTTTTATTACTTTTGTTATTGTTGTATTATGTTTATGATACCTTCCGCGTTTCTTTATAAAAGTTTTAAAAACACGTATTTTCACTACGTATTTGCATGATTTATTTATTGCATTATCGCGAGGGTGTCACATTAGAAGCATCTGACGATGGCACCACTTTTCCATTCATGATCTTCAACACTAAATCTGACAATGTGGATGAAGTTTTTAAAGAAATTTGGGCAAAAAAATTGGAGAAATGGTTGAAGTGTGTTGAAGAAGATGAAGGTTTTGGGGTTATTATTTGAGAGAGAGTAATAAGGTAAAGAAAGGTTAAATGTTTAGGTAAAGTAAGCGCTCAAAACATATTAAGGGGTATATCGGTCCATTTTTTGAAAAGTTCATCGAAAAAGGCATTTTGACGCAATAATAGAAGAAACGTTATATTGTGGTTGTAAGTTTCCAAATTTTTTTTAATAAGGGTGTAATATTCGAAAAGTGGATTATTTAAGGGTGTAATCAACAATTTTCTCTTAAAAAAAATTAATTCAATTCTAAATAACCTTCATTCTTAAGATATATGATTAAAAAGCTCTCATAGGTTAAAATGGAGAACCAATAAGGACAAATCTTAGTATAAGTCAAACTCAAGAACAGTGACTTGAAGAAATTTCTAACAACAAAGAGGAAGAAAAGATAGGGAAGAAGCCAAGATGAATATTTAACACCATCTCTAAATTCCGGGTTTTTGTTTTGCTTTTTGAGAGGGTTTTTTTCTCTCTAAAATTTTGAGAGAGCTTCTCAATTTCTCTATTAACATGTTTTGTGTTTTAGTTTTAAACTAGTACATTTGGGAGGGAAATATTTGAGTTTCTTAATTTTTTTTTTTTAGTACACATATATATAGAGAGGATTCTTGTATTTTTAGTACTCATATATATAGAGGATTCGACTTTTGTTTTTTTTTAAAAAGGGATTTTCTAACTTGTATCCCTCAACTTTCTTGTTTTCTAAGGTGTGCCCCTTTTTTGAAAAAAAAAAACATTGACCGTCAAGAACTCCTAGTTACGAGTTCATAAAACAATATTTTTTTTAAACCAATTATCTCGTAAAAGCTTTGAATTTGAAAAAAGAAGTCACTATCTTTTGAAATCGTAGGCGGGAATTATGGTTAGTCAATTTTTTTATTGAATAGACTTTAACTGGCCATAGCTCCCGGTTACGAGTTCAAAAATCTGTGAATTTTTTTCAAATGGAATCTTTGTAAAGATAATCAATTTGGAAAAATTTTTTTTTTACCGTTTTCTGAACTCGTAGCCGATAGTACTTAGCGGTCAAGGTTTTTTTTTGTGAAAAAAGAGAGGTGTACCTTAGAAAACGTCAAAGTTGAGGGGTACAAGAGAGAAAGCCCAAAAAAAGGTAAATTGATAAACACTACCAACTTTAGTCATCTTTTTATCATAATCAATACATAACCAAAATATTAATTTTTGTCTATGATAGGTACCAAGTCGCCTTCTTACTCTAGTTTTTTTTTCCTACTTTAAAAGTGCTTTCATCTAAGAGAGAGATTTTGGAAGTGGGTGAGTGGGTGAGTGGAGATTTATACTTGAATGATGGCTTTTTGGACCTTTTCAAGTAGGTTAAGATGCAATTTTCAGGCAACTTGGTACATATCGTAGAAAAGGGTTAATATTTTGGTACTGATTAATATTATTGATTTTGTTGGTACTGATTATGAAAAATGGTCCTTATATTGGTACCGATTATGAAAAATAGATGGTCTAAATTCTAGAGACTCGAGTAGAGTTAGCAATAGCTAACCTGACCATTTCGAAACCCAGTCCGATAGATCCTGAAATTAAAATTTGGGTGAAATGGAACTGACGTGAGGCTAAACCGATAACCGATAGCAACCTTATTTATTCCAACCTGAACACGACCCGTGACCCTATATTGACTCTAACCCGATGGATGACCCCATAATGAACTTGCTTAATAATGTTGTATATAAGACCAAATTCACTTTCATTTTAATTATTTTCACTCAAAACTACAATCAATAAACCTACATATTGCTTAAACTTAAATTACTCATCTAATATTAAATACATAAAATAATATATTTGCTGATAACCTGACCCGTTACTGACTCGAACCCAACTCGACCCCACATGTCACCCGTTGATGACCGTCTATGAACTGTAACTGTCCCAACACAACCTGAATTCGCTATAACCCTATCGCTTTGACCTGACCCATAGGCCATAACAAACCCGAGTGACCCGAAAATCCCCTTTAGTCTAGAGCATAGAGTAAGAACTAAGGACATAAAAGTGATGGAATAGTGTAGTGAAACAGTGAAAGAAGGTGAGACTATCGGCGACCACAAACAATGCTAGTGGTCAAAACCCCATTCAACGGGTACTCCGTTAAATTCAGCTCAAATTGACTCTCTAATGTACATGCTCTTAATAATGTTGTAAATAAGATCAAATTGACTTTCATTTTAATTGTTTTTCACTTGAAACTACAATTAATACCTACATATTGCTTAAACTTAAATTATCTATCTAAAATTAGAACATATAAGATTATTTATATGGTGATAACTTGACCCGTTTCTGTCTCGAACCCAACCCCAGCTCGACATGAACTGTAATTGACTCGACTCCGCCACAACCCGAAACCGATAGAACCTGACCCGATTAGAGCCGACCGATAACCGAATTGAGCAACCCGATTGGCACCTTTAGCTAGAGCATAGAGTGAGAACATAAAAGTGATGAAATAGTGGAACACCGAAAGAAGGTGAGACCCATCGGCGACCACAAACAATGCCAGTGTTCAAAACACCGTTCAACGGGTACTCCGTCAAATTCAGCCCATTCTACGAACACCGCATCGCCGTAGCCACCGCTCAAAACTTCGGCATCCTTGGCAACGGCCGCGTCCACGTCCTAGACTTAAACCCAGCTACCTCAACCCTAATCCATCTGACCTCCTTCGACACCGCTGATGGTGTATACGACGTCGCATGGTCTGAATCCCATGATAATCTCCTCATCGCCGCTGTCGCTGACGGTACCCTTAAACTCTACGACCTCTCCCTTCCGCCTCAATCAAACCCCGTTCGCTCACTCGCTGAACACACCCGTGAGGTTCACTCCGTTGACTATAACCCCGTTCGGAGAGACTCCTTTTTGTCGTCTTCTTGGGATGATACTGTTAAGCTTTGGACTGTTGATAGGCCTGTTTCTGTTAGGACCTTTAAGGAGCATGCTTATTGTGTTTATTCTTCTTCTTGGAATCCCTGTCATGCTGATGTTTTTGCTTCCGCTTCCGGTGATTGCACGGTATTTTTATCCATTTTCTAGATTGATTTTTTAATTTTGTTACCCTACTTTGGGTTTATTTTATGAATAATTGCAGAAGTTGTTTAGATTGTGGTGTTAATCTTGTGAGCAACAGTTCGATTGATATTTTTTTGGGTTGATTGTCGCAATTTTTGGATATTTTTGCAGAATTATTAGATTGCAATGGTGATATGGGTATGATTAGTTATTGTTATGAGCACTTTTGGAATTCCTATTCTTTTAGATTTATCAGCTAATGGCGAATTGTAATTAACTAGGCAGTACGTTACTACTGATTAAAAAAGATAGATGTTTGAAAACGTGTACAACATACAATGATGCTGATGGGTTCAAGCAAACATATTGTGTAAATTCAATTCATTGGAAGTGTAAGTTCCTCGATGCCTGGCAAACATGTTTAAGACTATAGGTAAGCTAATAGGAAATGTAGGAATGAAACGAATTTATGGGGAAGCGTAGTGCTTGAATTATGCCATATGAATCGTAAAGTTAAAAATGTAGAAAACATAGTATGAGTGATATAGAAGGATGCTTTGCATACACCTCATACTATTGTTATGAGATATCACTATCTTTAGAACCTTCTATCTGACATGGATTGCAATATGAGCCGAGGAGAATGTGTTGTTGAGCAGCTGTGAGGAATGCTTTTCTAACTGGGAATGTGTTGAAAGAACCTAACAACACCATTCTATCTTTGATTCTCAAGGTGGATATCCCTGAGACTGTGGTGCAGTTTAGGCCAATTGCCTGCTGTAACACAGTGTATAAGTGTCTAGCCAAAGTGATGTGTACAAGGTTGAGCTTGATTTTGCCAGACATTATATCACAGAGTGCTTTCATTCATGGCAGAGATATTGTAGGTAATATCTTAATTTTTCAGGATCTTATTAAGCTATATAAAAGAAAAGCTTGTTCCCCAAGGTTAATGATGAAGATTGACAAAGCATACAACTTATCATGCAATGTGTGTCCACCACATCTTATTCTTTAGCTTTGAATGGTGAAGTGTTTGGGTTTTTTAAAGGCAAGAGGGGCTTGAGGCATGGAGATCCACTTCGCCCTCTATTGTTTACCATTTGCCTGGAGTACTTGAGCAGGCTGTTGGATGTGTTACATAAATTCAAGGGTTTTAAGGATCATCCTCTCTCTGCTAGACTAGGTCTCACTCACCTTTGCTGTGCTGATGACCTGCTTATGTTTAGCAGAGGTAATGTGCATTCTGTAACACTCATGCGGAGGGCATTTGAAAAATTCTCTGCCTCTTCTGGTTTGAAAATGAGTAGTGGCAAATCTAAGTTCTACTGCAATGGGGTGCCTGACACTATTGTGCATGCTATTGAGAATTTGAGACTGCCTTTGGAATGAAAAGAGGGACAATTCCCTTTAAATATCTGTTGGGGTAAATATCATTCCAAAGAGAATAGGAGTGTTGGATTGCCAATGCTTAATTCATAAGATTACTGACAGAATCACAAGTCTTGGAGCAAAAAAGTTCTCTTATGCAGGGAGAGTAATACTTATGAAGTCTGTGTTGGGTATTTTTCATAACTATTGGGCTCGTATTTTCATCTTGCCAAAGACTGTTGAATAAGATTAAACCAATTTGCAGGGGGTTCTTATGGCATGGGAATGACTGCAGAGAAAGCCTTGCTTTAGTTTCTTGGAGCCAGGTGTGTAAAACAAAGAGGAAAGGTGGTCTGGGGTTTAAAAATTTACAGCAGTGGAATATAACTTCCTTAGGGAAGTATGTGTGGTGGATTGAAAAGAAAGCTGACCATTTGTGGGTGAGATGGGTGCATGCCATCTACATAAAACAGCAAATCTGGGAAGATTATGAACCTACAGTTGGGTCTAGCTGGGCTTGGAGGAGAATTTGTGGGGTGAACAGTTTTAAGGAGTATTTGTTTGATGAGGATTGGAGGAGAACTGGAGTGGAGTATACTGTAAAACTGGGTTACAGTTGGTTAGAGGAGGATACAGAGGTCAGTATTTGGTTCATGGTCCCTAACCATTGTTTTTTCATTTGGTTAGTAGCTCATCAACGGCTTCTAACACAAGACAGACTGATGAGGTTGGGTATCATACATACCAATTGCTGTTGGCTGTGTGGATGTAATGAGGAGAGTATTGACCATCTGTTTTTCTTATGTCCCTATAGCAAGCAGTGCATGGGTATGGTAGCTGACTGGCTAAAGGTGAGGCTGCCAGATAAGGATGTGATAACTTGGTGGTTGCAGTATAGAGGGAGATCTTTGTTGGCTAAGCAAATTATAGCAACTGTAATGTCGCATACTATGTATGAAATCTGGCATGTATGTAACAAATGTAGAGTTGGAGTAGTAGTTCTTTTGCCTGCTGTCATTATAAAGCAGGTACAAGCAATGGCGAGTCTTAATTTGAGAAGTTGAAATGTAATAGGCAAGGCTAGGAGAGCTAGAGTATATGTGTCATGTTTGTAGTTAACTAGGGATAATTTTTCCTGGTTAAAATATTGATTTATGATGTGCTGAATATATTTACTTACCTTTTCCCCAAAAAAAAAGAGAATGTGTCATTGAGTAGAATAAGTACATAAGGTAAGGTTACAAACTCAATCTTGATTAGAAGTATTCCTTGATTATCGTAGTTTTCTATGTATGGTGGTGGTTTGAATGGGAGTGTGTTTCATAGCTTTTGGATGAGTTGATTGGATTTTGTGTCAAAATGTATGCCTAAGCCTTAAGAGACTTATGTTAAGGTCATACTGTCACACCCATGTTTTTACTGTTTTGGGAATCATACTTCACTTTGTGGACAGGGAGGGGAGGAAGTGATAGGTAGGAATTTTTCATTGGTTGGGAATGGGGTTATGGAAGCCGAAGAGAAGAAAGGGAATAGAGGGATTCCTCTTTTATAAACTAAAAACTCACTCCCTTTCTCTATCATTTGTTTATGTTTTTCTCTTCTTTTGTAAAAGATATTTAATCAAAGGTAAACAAATGTCTGAGACGGAGTGAGTATTATAATTGGTAAGTTTTGGAAGGAAAATAGACTTCGAATTCTTCCCATCCTTCTTTCGTTTTCTCCCATTTCTTTTCCTGTGCTTTGATTTTACAGTACTTTTCATAAAGTTGATAGCTTTCTAGATGGAGAATGAGTCGGCGGGAACCATTTTCCTCATAGAATAAAGTTTATTTTTACCGAGTTGACTTTTGTATATTATTTAGGAATTCGTTGCCGATAAATCAAACTTTTATTCGTTGGAGTTAATTCTTTCTTCAAAGTCAAATACATGACATATTTCTTGCATATCATGAGATGTTCCTGTTTGATTAAGAGGTTACTGAAGTTTATTAATTTTTTTTCTGTAACAGGTAAGAATTTGGGATGTTCGTGAGCCAGGTTCTACTATGATTATACCTGGGCATGAACATGAAATTTTGTCATGTGATTGGAACAAGTATGACGAGTGTTTGATTGCTACCGGGTCGGTTGATAAAACAGTCAAGGTTTGGGATGTGAGGAATTACCGAGTTCCGATATCAGTGTTGAATGGGCATGGTTATGCAGTTAGAAAGGTAAAGTGTTCGCCCCACAGGAGGAACATGGTGATGAGTTGTTCGTATGATATGAGTGTTTGTATGTGGGATTTTATGGTAGAAGACGCATTGGTGGGGAGGTATGATCATCATACCGAGTTTGCCGTTGGGATCGATATGAGTGTACTCGTTGAAGGGCTGTTGGCTAGTACAGGTTGGGACGAGTTGGTGTATGTTTGGCAACATGGGACTGATCCAAGAGCACCTTAATGATCTTTTTGTTTAGTAGCAAAGGTGTGTCACTTTGTTGTATTCCCGTTGATTAGATAATAGGTGTTCTATTTAAAAGAAAAAAGACTTCTTATTTGACTTTTGATTTCCTTGAATTATACATAAGTATATTTATACTCAACAACTCCATTTAAATGGTTGTTCATGCATTGTAACCGAGGTCAATGCTTTTATCTCATTAGTAACTACTGATGATACAATTGCGTTGCTCTGTTTTAGGCTTGTAGATTGATTACTGATCGTGGTATAGATTCTCATTATGAGAAGGGATAATACCCTTTGTGATCCTAATCTGTATTTGTATCCCAACATTCTTGTACTTTTTTGTGTACCTTATTGTGAAGAACCATTAGTGCAATGTTTGGTGGTTGTGGTCGACTGGTGGTTTTGGTTACCTAGGTAACATTTTTGTTTTGGTATGGGCGTCTGAACTGTTTGGCTGATATGCACACATTACACACCTATTTAGTGGCTTAGTCTATTTAGTTGCTAAAGTTACATTCATCTAGTGAGCCTGAAAATGTGGAAAAATTTCTTCCACTTCGCTGAACGTTTTGGTCATTTGAATGTGGTATTTCCTTGTAATCTAGGTTTCAGTTTTGGTGTAACGAGTTGTATCCCCACGGAAGGTATGGCAATCTCCTTTGAGAATAATAATCATCATGCGTTTGCTTGCAGAGTTGTCACTTGAAACAACGCATATAAGGTTTGGTGATGTTCAAACATGGCATTGTGAAGCATCTTAACCTTTCTTATTGGGCAAGCTGCAAACTTTGATTATAATACAATTGCATGATTTGTAGAGAGGTGAAAAGTAGATTGCATATGCTAGGTCCATGATCTTATTCTATGACTCGTGCCAATTGCACTAGCTGCAATTGTCTGAGCTCTTATATGGTTCTACACTTGCTTTATGCTCCATGGTACATGCTGATACGATCCTTTTAGCCTTTTAGGTACGGTTGAGCAAAACCGCAAACCCGATATGATTTTCAAAACCGTTTAGGATTTACTGTTCTGAAAACCATAAAATCACTATACAGATCTGATATGGTTCAAGCGGGTATACGAAGTTAAATTGTGTATATAGAGTTGGCAAGTTTGACCGGACTCAGACCCGGACCGAGCAAACCCGATCCGATTGGACCCGAAAATATTCTGACCCACAACCGACCCGATTCGATGATAACCCATAACCGAGCATGACCCGACCCGAGATTGCCCGTGACCCGAGTCAACCTGATTCATGTACTGACCCGACCCGACCCAAAAGCTGATTCGACCCGAATGATAACACGAAATTAACCCGAAAGTTTGACCTGAAAGCTGATCTGATCTGAAAGTAAACAGAAATAAAACAACAATAAAATTATTAACGAATACTTTTTTTTTAAAAAAAATAAAAATTATGTTTTTCCGTTGTTGTTCCACCTCTTGTTTCATTTTTTTTATACCACTTTAACGATTT
>JAOWBH010181707.1:0-10009 GCA_028566215.1 Silene coronaria
CTCTTCTTATCAACCTTAATCAATTTCGGAAACGGCACTTCAATCACCTCCTCAACCAACCTCTCCGGAGCCCTAAAAACTCTCCTAATCGCACGAGTTTCTCTCTGTAACTCCTCACTACCTTGCTCCGCCGTCGGCGCCACCCTATCCTCCGGCAACGGCGCCACCTTCACTCCGTACGACACTGGCGTTATCTGCGGCAAATCTTTCATGTATCGGAACTCCTCGCGCGTGAACTCCGACTGTCTCGGCGGTTGTTCGGCGGTTTCCGCGCCGGCGGATGGTTCCGGCGGTGGTGGTTCGGGTTTGACGGCGTAGGATGTGGCGGAGGGTTCTGGAGGTGGTGGTTTGGGTTTGACGGCGTAGGAGACGGGTTGGATTGGTATTTTAGGGTTTTCATCGGAGAAAAAGCGGCGGAGGAGGAGGTAAGGGAACGGTGATCGGTGGAGGTGGGAGAGGGAGAGGACATGGCGACGGGTTAGTGCCGCCATTGATGATGTCATGGTTTGATCTGAAGGTCTATGGATCAGTGTGGTAGTGGAAATGGGTGAAAGGGTTTTAGCGATCGGGTGTTTCAGGTTGCCCGATTGAGAGAGGGTTTAAGCCTAGATGTAAGCAAAACCTCGTAAAACTGACCCGACTCGATCCGTAGCAATCGGCATATGAAATGAGGATTCGAGTTTGACTAGTAGTCCAAATTGACTCGATAACACGATAATATATAATGTTTACTTTCTATACTCCACACTAGACTACCCGTTTGACTTTTCACGGGTTACGAGATGATATCTCGACCACGTTTTTCTTCATTAATATACAGTATTATTTTTTGTGGCAAAATTATAATTTACCACAACCTATTTATACTACACATGTAAATATGTCAATTTTAAAAAATAAAAAAATATATATATAATCAAGGTCAATATTTAACAAGTTTAACTTTAAAAGTAGTTGATGGTAATCGGGAGTGAATTGTAGAGGTGCTAATAACTTGCTCGTACTGACCTGAACCCGAAATGGCCTCGTACCAACGTGAAACAGAAATGACCATAATTCATTTTTGTGATGGCTTGTAAATGGAAGGTTAACGAAAAAGTGTATGTGAAAAAAGTAAAATCTACAAGTTAAAAAGTATCTTAGTTCATCGAATGTTTACCCTTGTAATTAATGGATTTTTGTAAAATTAATTAGCTTAGTATTTTTATAATTATTAAGATTCGTAATATCTTTTTTTTTTTTTTTTTTGAAAAAAAGGTCAATATTTAATAACTTTCGATATTTTATATGTTGCTTCATGATAATATGTATGATTTTTGTAATTTTTCATGAATTATTTTGAGTATTTTATAAAATTATTTCCATCTAAATTTAAATAACGAGATTAGATATAAAACAAGTAAATGAAGGTGTAAGGGGTATCGGGGGATAAGGGACGTCAAGTATTTAAGTCTCATACGAGGAATTAAGGGTATCGAACCATCAATTAACTAAGATAGATGGTTATTTTCAATTAGGGATTTACGGTCATAAAATTAGCATTCTTTCAAACTACCAATTTATGTCTCGATTAATTAATAAGCCACTTTTGTGACGTTATCTTAACAATCATATACAATTGATTAAAACCAATCAAATCTCGAAAAGCCTAATTAAGTTCACTGATCGTCAATAACCAATAAGTGATTAAATCAAAAGGCCTCGGTTGGCAAATTAACTCAAGCCAAATTATGACCAAATCTTGCAATTAGTGTCATAGGACTAGAAATGAACAATAATCATACCAAATAAACATTTCTTAATCAATTACCCAAATCAAATATCTTAACTTTTTCTATACTAACCCCGACTCCTAACTAGTTAAATTACTCGCACATAGTTCAATTAACATTAACTATAAGTTTTTAAGGAGCGTATTGTTAAACAAATTCAATTTGAAGTAAGTGTCCCTCTTCTCTACAACATTGAGGGTAAAATTTACTCGAAATTTAGAGAATTTGGAGAAAACTTAAATCTAGTATGACTCTTTTTTTAGAGCCATAATGTTGTGGATTAATGCGTTTGGGAGAATTTTGATGACATAATCAGGTAATCAGGAGCTTGTTTGGTTGCCCTTGTGAAATTATGGGAAGTAGAAATTCCCATGAATTGACTTCCCACATGAATGTAGGAAGTTGCTTACCAACACCCCCTTGGTAAGTTGCAATTCCCATGAATTAAGTTCCAACATTGACAACAAAACACTTTTTAGAACTTCCCATGAATTAGGAAATTAAGCTTATTTTCCATGAATTTGCACTTTTTGCATCAACCAAACGACCCCCTAGTCTTAGGGGGTGGTGTTTGGTTGCCACCGTTGGAATGGATTTAATCAATTCCAACGTTTGGTTTGAACATTTTGAAATGGAGTTATATATCCAATTGATTCTAATTCATTCCAAGATGAACTAACAATTTTTTCATGCTTATTACTAAAACACCAAAATGAACTAACATTTTCTTTTTTTGAAATAGCCCAAAAGGGTTCTACTTCATTTATGATTGACTTAAGCAATACGATCAAGTACAGTTTGAGGAGCGCTATTCTCCCATCGCCAACAGCCAAGAGTCCAAGGAGTAAAATGCGCTAACTCATGGGCAACGCTATTAAAAATGGCTACGAACGAAAGAAAAAACAATATCATCAAACTAACTACACATATCCAAAATATCATCGTAAATGAGAAAAATATTGCTCCGGCCTTGCTTATTTTTTTGCAAATCATTGATGACGTTGATGTTGTCGCCTTCCACCACAAGTCGCCTTACTCTCCGCTGCGTAGCTTCTCGGACCGCTATAGCCTCCGCTTTTGCTGACTCTAACACACCTTCCCATTGCTCTGTTATTCCCCACAGCATACATCCGCCCCCATCACGACAAACAACACCAAAACTAGTCCCCACACCCTCCTTAACTCCCACATCCACATTGATTTTCACCATCCCATCCCTCGGCCTCCCCCACCCGTCATTTCCCTCGTCAGTCGCTCCTTGCCGTCCACCAGCCTTTACACGTCTCCCCTCAACCTCCTTCCTCATCTCACGTATAAGGTCACCATCTCTCTTAATCACCTCCTCTGATGAAATCTGCTTCCTTTCAAAAACCCATTTGTTCATTGCCTCCCATATCGCCCAATCAACAACTTGTCATAAACACCATGCGACGATCCTCAACCCACTCCCTCCAAACATGCTCCACCCACTCCCTCACCCGCTTAATCTCGTCATCCTTCTTAATCTCCAGCCCGACCCCTTCCGAGAACCACCCCACTCACCCACAATCCCAAATAAGGTGAAGACTCAACTCCGTGCATCTGCCATACACTGGGCATTCATCTTCCGCACCCCGACGAATATACGAGCAACAATGTTTCCCCTCGTTGCAATGGCGTCAAGACAAAATTGCCAGAAGAACAACTTAACTCGAGGTAAAAAAGGGGGCCTGCCATACCTCGTTCCACAACCTTCGCTCATCTACTATCAACTTTTAAAAGTAATGGAATTAGAACCTCATATAGTTCCGTTCCACCCCATTCCATTCCATTTCATTTCTACTTATTGAACCATGTTTGAATCATATCTTGGAATTCTTTACTTTTGACCGAGTTTGAATACACGAGATTACGAGGTATACCCTTTTCAGCGGGGCAGTAGCAAATAAGCCAAAACGTTTGTCGGTATGTGAAATTTCACCCCGTCTCTTTCACTTGCCCGTTAATTATAACTAATGTGCAATTAAGCCCAATCAAGATTTCCGGGTCAATTTTTCACCGAAGATATAAATGACATGACACACCGGAAATGTGACTAAGATCAAATGACTTGGATTAAGTTAGCTATACGGGTCAAGTAATTAAAAATATCTACCGCAATCCAACGAACACCTCCCAAAACCCTAACAAAACAGCAACGACATAAAACCGCCGATCCTAGGGTTACCAACACCTCTTCTCCTCCATTATCTTTCTTCACGAAGCTCAAAGTCGACAACAATGGCGAAAAAGAGAGAAATGAAGCCGAAGCATTCGCTAGACGTTAACAGAAGTAATGGCGAAAGCAGCAGTAACAACAAACGTAGCGCCTCTACTGTGCGCCGTCTTAAGATGTATAAAGACCGTCCTAAGCGTAATTCTAAGGGACATATCGTTCGTCATGACCTTCAATCTAAGGATTTGCCTTCTACTCGTATTCAACCTGATCGTCGCTGGTTCGGTACGATATTTTTTGATAATAATTGGATTTAATTCGATGTTAATGTTATGATTGAATTGAACAGTATAATGTGAAATGATAGTTAATTGATGCAGATTTTATCGTAATTTTTAGTATGAATTGTGTGAAAGTCGCATATTCGGCGTAATAGTGTATGATTAACTGTCATTTGATGCAATTCTAGAGGCAATTTGGAATTTAGTAGTATTAAAACTGTTTTCGGTACGATATTTTTTATTTGTTAGGAATTTTGTTTGAATTTTTGTGCTAAATGTGCAATTTCTTAGAAGTATGGCGTTAATTTGATGTTAATGTAATGAACTTATGAATGATTGAATTCTGCACTGTAGACTATAAATGATCATAGTCATTCGATGCAGTTTTTGACTCGATTTTAATAGCAGTTAGTAAGAAACTCTGTGTAATAGTGCATAACTAACTGAAATTGTAGACGCAATTTCAATAGCAGTTTGCCATTTCACTCGCATTCAAGCTGATTGACGATTGTTTGGTACGGGAATTTGATTGATAGGGGTTTGTTTGCGTTTTTATCGTAAATGCTGGATATGTTGGAATTATCGGTGCTCTTAGAAGTAGCTGTATGAAAATGGCATTTTTGGCGCGAAGGTGTATAATTTACAGTCATATTATGGAGTTTTTGACACAATTTTTAATATGAGTTGTATGAAAACTGCATATATTTGTTTTTAACGAGGGATACTAGATATCCGGTGGACATCCGAAATCCTTACCTCGCCATTTCTGGAACCTTGAGTCAGAAGGTTCAGTATAGTGTATAAATATCGAACTCATATCTGTTTGCGAATGACTGCTATAGATATTTTGCCTTCGAATACAGTTGTAGTGTAGAAGATGCAGGGGAATTGGGTTGTATATTATCCATGTTGAGATTTCTGTGAATTGTGTGTTTGATAATGATGATTAATGAATGAATTCTGCTTTCTAAACTCTGTGTTGTACTTTTAGACGAGGTGAGCTGATTTTTTGATGCTTTTCATTTGCCATTTTCTCCTCAGGGAACACCAGAGTAGTCAATCAGAAGGAGCTTGAATTTTTCCGCGAGGAATTACAGAGTCGGATGTCGAACAACTACAATGTGATTTTGAGGGGAAAAAAGCTTCCGATGTCCCTTTTAAATGACCTTCCCAAGGTATGCATTATATGCTGTTTTTGCTGTCTGTGCTCCATAATTATAGCCTTATTCAAATCTCATTTTCAAATCGAGCGTACTATAGTCATTTCATAACCTCAGCCTTCGAGGTTATATTATCTGTACGTAATATATGTAGTCTGTGATTATGCACGGTTTTGTCATTAAGATGTTATGATATTTGGTCTTATTGTGAGAACCAATGTTTTTGGAAAGAATGCAAGATACTATTTGTTACATGAAGCATTTTGCCATCTTCTACTCCGCTCGTCGTCTCCTCCATACCATTTTTTGTCTCAGAAGAAACATCATCATACTGTTGATCCTCCTTTTTTTTACATTCCTCACCTCCCACTTCTTCCCATCTCTGATCGTCATTCTCTTTTACAAATGTATGCAATTACAGTTAGAGTATAAAACTAAATGAACATGCGGCATGAACATCATGAACATCATCAATATGTTGGTGATTTTACTTACTTTCTTCTTCTTTCTCATTTTTAAGCAACGAAGAAGTCATCTTCTCGATACTGAACCATTTGCCGATGTATTTGGACCAAAAGGGAAGCGAAAACGTCCAAAGCTTGAGGCTACCGATTATGAAGCTTTGGTGAAGAAAGTTGATAATCAACAAGGTATTAACACTCTTTCTCAAATTAAATTTACATGTTTTATGTTGTAGGCTTTGTCATCAGAAACTCTGCAGATCTCAGTAAGTTATTTTATACTGCTGAGGCGCTGATGCATGTAGCTCATGTAGCATTCTCATGTTTACTTGCCTGTAGATGCATATGAAGAAAAAGTAGCAGCTGTGCCATCATCTGTCGCAGAAAATGCGGAGGATGGATTTAGGGATCTGGTTCGTCACACCATGTTTGAGAAAGGTCAAAGCAAACGTATATGGGGTGAACTCTACAAAGTTATAGACTCCTCAGATGTCGTTGTTCAGGTCAGAAACTTGTTTTACATATCATCATAACAATAGTCGTTATGCAAATTCATAATAATTAGAAAGCTCCTTCATGTTCAAACCTATGATGTGAACCACACCAGTAAGGTTATGAGATAATATTTTAATGTAAATATACGAGTAGTTTTTTCATCTTCATGATTCGTTCTGAAAACTTGCATAAACTTTCAATATCACAAAAGTGTTTAGCTGTAATAACCCTTTTGTTGAACACTGGTGTTATTTTCCTGTATTTAGAAGCACACAAGTACACAACCCTTATCATTTCTGAAATGGACAATATATTTCTTTGATGGTTCTACCTAGGTTGATCGGTATCCTTGCAGCTGTTATTCGTCCTTATACCTAGGCATGTAGCTTCTGACACTAGCCAGCAATTTTTTATCCTTTTTGGGAATTTTGTATTGTCTATTGTATTGATCAGTGCTCAATGGTCTTCCCTATTTAAAGGTTTTTTCGATTGTATTGATCTTTACTCATGATTCTTACGTTTTCATTTCAAGGTTTTGGATGCTAGGGACCCCCAAGGTACACGATGCTTTCATCTTGAGAAGCATTTGAAGGAGAATTGCTCGCATAAACATATGGTTTTCTTGCTGAACAAGGTTTGACGTTTTACCTTTTTTCTTACTGGTATAATTACTACATCATGATATTTCCTTGAAGTTGACTCACATAATTGATGTCTTTCTTTATCCAGTGCGACTTAATTCCAGCTTGGGCTACAAAAGGATGGCTTAGAGTACTCTCGAAGGAGTATCCCACTTTGGCTTTTCATGCTAGCATCACCAAGCCATTTGGAAAGGTGAGGATCTTGGTTTCCTTGCATCAATTTCTTCCTTCTTCTTCAGAGCAATTATTTTTTTCGGCTGTATAGTTTCAAGACATTGAACCATATTTGTAGTTTTTGTTTCTCTTTTTATCTGAATACACTTTTTCTGTAAGGCATCCCTACGGTCAAAACTCTCCCCTCTCCTAACCAGTAGCCATGTATCACATATGTACTTATTTTGGTTTTCCTCATCTTGTACTCATTGTGAACTCGCGAAAGAGTTGTGCTACTAGGTTTATTATTTGATGATCTTGTGTTAAGATTGTCATGCCCTTGACAAAAGAAACATGATTTATACAATCTAATGAGACAACGAAAAGTGCCTGTATTTTGGTATTGGACTGACTTTTTTTTTTTTTTTTTTTTTTTTTTTTTTTATATATTGCAGGGTTCTCTTCTTTCAGTTCTGAGACAATTTGCTCGTTTGAAAAGTGATAAACAAGCAATTTCTGTGGGTTTTGTAGGCTACCCTAATGTTGGGAAATCATCTGTTATCAACACATTGCGTACTAAAAATGTAAATATCATTTTTCACCTACATACCTCTTTTATTATTCATGAATTTCTTTAGATGCTTTTTCCTATAACCTTTTTGTTTTCCCCTGTCTCTTTAGGTATGCAAGGTTGCTCCCATACCAGGGGAGACTAAAGTCTGGCAATATATCACACTGACTAAGAGGATATTTCTCATTGACTGTCCTGGAGTTGTTTATGGCAACAAGGACACTGAGACGGAAATTGTACTTAAGGGTGTGGTATGTAGTATCTACTGTTGGATTTGGATTTTCTGTTTGTGTAATAGTAGTATCTCATAGAAATGTTCACACTTGTGAAAACGGTATCTAGGTTGGTGCATAAATTTATGGTTGTTGAATTATTGTAGGTCCGAGTTTCAAATCTACAAGATGCTGCAGAACACATTGGTGAAGTGTTGAAACGTGTGAAAAAGGAGCACTTGGAAAGAGCGTACAAGATTAAGAACTGGTATTTGTGCTTTTATCATCGTGTTTTTTAATCTACTTTTTTTCACTGGCTTTTCAAGAGCAAAATGGCTGTATATGCTTGCCGGATATGAGTGAAGGTTATTAGTGAACTTTGCTTGGCAGTTTAAACTACTCTTTTTTTAACTTGATTGAAAATGTTCTTAATCCACCACAAAAAGTGGTAAAATGGAGTCCTGATGGCTGCTACTTAAAAGATACGGTCATTACTGTTGTTTGCAACCTGGTCTTGGAGGAAATAGTAGATGTTTGAGTGTGTATGAATTCCGAATTATGTTTTGAGTGAGATACTTGTCTAAGTGTCACGGCAATATGTTACCAAATGATATAGGTTCTGACTTCTGAGCTATATTATCAGCCATTTTACATGTGGTTCAAAGCCCAAGTAACTACTAACTAGCGTATCCCTCCTTTTGCATCTTTTACTGGCTTCTTAAGCTCTGGCGACTGTTTGGTTCTGTAAAATAATGTTAGTTCTTGAATTTGATTTTATCAGGGAGGACGAGACCGACTTTCTAGTGCAGCTCTGTAAGCTATCTGGCAAGCTTTTAAAGGTTTGTTACGTTCACCTTGTTATCTATTAATCCGAGATATCTGCATAAACTATCTTTTGGTGACCTCAAGTCCTCAACTAATAAAAGAGTAATAGACGTATTACATACAAGACGAGCCCACTTTTTGGCGAGTCTCATATAATATTATGGAACCGTGTTATAGGATAGCTGCTAAGAATTAAACATGCTACAAAGAATATAGGTTAGCCTCACACTGTCGCATACAAAACTACTTTTTGGTGATGGGGTTTTTAAAAGTTCCGATTTCAATTTTCTTTTTTCTTGGTTAAGGGTATGAGTTTGTGACCATGGTAATACTCTTCTGTACCAGGGTGGAGAACCTGACTTAATGACAGCCGCAAAGATGGTCCTTTACGATTGGCAAAGGGGCAAGATCCCTTTCTTTGTTCCCCCGCCTGCCCTAGATGACGGAACTTCAACCGTCGATGGTGATGACCAAGATAAAGAAACGGAAGAAGAGAAAGAGAAAGAGAAAGCAGCGATGAAAGCTATCGCACAAGTCATCAAGTCACAGCAGCTTGAAGATGTTCCAGTTCAGAGTGACCTATATAATGAAAGTGAGCTCAAAGGTGATTTACCCGACACCCCCTCACCGGTAGCTGCCCAGTAGTTAGGTCTCTTCTTACCCTATCAAATATTTATTTTAGTTATGTTTTTTGATTCGTGTTTTATAACCGGACTGAGTATACATCTTGTTTCCCGAAGATTCTGTTTAATTTCATATTTTTCTAAAGAAGTTCCTATCGGAAAGAAATGGTAAACGTGAAATGTCACTCGACTCACTCCCAAGTCCCACCTCCGAAGTGATTTAGTACTTGCAAAGTTGCAAGGGTTATGTACGATGAAAGGGAAGCTCGTTTGTCTCGATTTTCCTTATCTCCATTACTTGTTAATGGACATGATTTTATCGCGGATGGATTAAAGGGTCTGGACTCTGGAGTTGTTTGATACATCCAATTTAGGAAAAGGGGATATATCTTTTAATATGCCGAATGATATTTTCTACGTCTTGGTCGCGTAAGTATGTATGTTCTTGTCACTCGTCACCTCAGATGGCTAGACGGTCGTCGAGAGTTACCAACCTAGATGATGAAAATCATGCCCATGAGCCCATCCCACTGTACTTCACCAAGGTGTTTCAATTATATTGGTTTTTTTTTTTTTTTTTTTTTTAATTTTTATTTTGTGTTATTTTAAAATTTGCATAAT
>JAOWBH010181718.1:0-10007 GCA_028566215.1 Silene coronaria
GCTGCCCTCCCCCCCCCCCCCCCCCCCCCCCCCCCCCCCCACCCTGCAATGTGTGGGAGTCTTTGAGACTTTCAAAGTCCTCAAAAGTTTCATCCTCCTCATTGGTGGGTGTATCAGAAAGTGGGGGAGGAAATTGGTACAGCCTTGTAGGGGGTGTAAAACTCATCCTCAAAAGAAGGGGTGACAACATCAACTTTCTCAATTGTTGTTATTTGGATTTTGGTTGTGCTTCACTTTAGGGTACCAACGTGGAACAAAGGACCAAAGGTCCAAAGTGAAATTACCTCAAAACACAAGACACCAAAGTGAAAATTTTCTATGTTTTTCCACCACATCATGAAGCTTGTAACCTCGTCATGTGGCCGTGAGTAAGGATTGTGTGTCTCATTTCTCTGCAGTGTCAAACAATTGTTACTACTGAATTAAAAAGGTTCTTTTTGCCATTAAGTTCTTATGACATATGTGTGTTTGGTTTTATCTATCGTGGCACGTAATAGGTTAGATGAAAAAACAACTAAATTATGTGTCCCTTCTACTGCAATGCCATTCTACTGGCTATCGTGGCTCACTATATCCGTGAAACTTACATTTATCCTTGCTCTCTGTAGGTATTTGTCTCTTCGTTTGGATGGTCGTGTTCGAGGCAGTGGGGTTGGTTATCCACCCTGGAATGCTTTTGTTGCCCAGCTTCCACCAGTAAAGGGCATTTGGTCAGGGCTTCTTGATGGGATGGATGGAAGAGTTTAACATTTCCTATATTCTTCCTTGAGAAAGGTTAGCTTTTATTTTCTTCATTGTAACTATAGTCATTTGTACTTCTGTATCTCTTGGGTGCATAATATATCAACGACAACAGTCTTTCACAAATATTACATATGTATGCTCAACAGCTTTCCTGACTGCCCATTTGTATGGAAGTCGTCTGAATTTGTGTTCATCTCTCTGTACATCAACACGACAGTTTACACTTGGGAATCCCTGGTTGCCAAAATGACATTGTCTTATATCCTTTTGATAAACCGTTAAAGTAATCACTTTAACTCTGTAGCAACTTAGATAAGCTCAAGAATCATCACTCATGTCTACATGGCATTGATGATTAAGAATTCAGAACATCTGTTTGGCGAAGTACAGTTTTTGTCCATCAATAATTCTATATCCGTTAATTTTCATATTCAATGCATTACTTTAGACGGTGCAGCCTAAGCTTCATAAAGAAAACTTAGGTTTGTCATATGTTTTGGGGAAACCCTTGAACCCATTCATGAACTGTTGCATTCTGTACATCATATCCATTATTAAAGAACGCTGGACTATCACTCCGTATTTATTAAATCATTATCGCGAGACTAGTGGATAGGCTTATTGATATGGATTTTACTAAAACTCGCGAAAGGGATATTTTCGGATATTGCACGCGGTACCCTTGAAGTTTGCCATTTTGCCCGAAATACCCAATTTTTTTTCCGCAAAAGTTTATGAGGCCATAACTCGTGTTTATGAGTTCAGAAAGTGACAATTTTTTTTTTTCAAATCGATACGATTTGAAAAAAAAATTGTCGTATTTGGATCCCGTGGCTAGGAAGTTTTGTATGTCAAAGTTTTTTTGACCGAACAAACTTTGAGTGACCATATCTCTTGGTCACAAATTCGGAACTCGGCAGTTTTTTTTTAACTCGTAGTACTCTGAAAGATGATCAATTTGAAAAAAAAAATCGTAACCTTTTGAGCTCGTAAACACGAGTTATGGCCTCTTGAAGTTTTCCGGAACAAAAAATTGGGTATTTTGGGCAAAATGTCAAACTTGAGGGGTACCATGTGCATTTTCTCGGATTTTTTTGTAATAATGTAAATAGGCAAGTGGACAATTTTCTTGCCATGAAAGTTCCTCACAGGATGGGGTATTGAGTGCTCAGGAGAGTCATGACGTTATTTACGTGTTTCATGTCCGTAAAGCCGAGATCCTAATGCATTGACTGGTACCCTATGTTACTCCGACACTTCATTTGGGTGCCGTGTCGCTTCACGTGTCGGCCCGACACTGACACGACACTTCGATACTTCAATTTAGACCAAAAAAGTGAAAATTTTGCCCAAAATTGCCGTGTCCAACACTCCGACACGTGTCTGACACGGCACCTCGTAGAACAGTCTGAGTAACACAGCTGGTACCTGATTAAGAATTTAAGCCTGAAAATGGGTTCATTTGAGCTAGACATCTGGTGTTTTGGAGATCTTGTATAAAGTTAACTGGTTTGAAGATGATCGTTTCTTATCGACTCATTAGGATTATCTCTCATTTTCCTTGATCACTGGAGCCAAATTGTGAGTAGAGCCCTCCCAACTTTGGTTGTTTCATTTGCAAGAGTTAAGAGTAGAACTCTTCTCACTTGTTTTCGAGATAAATGGCCGTACCATTCACACCAACGAACTTTTGGTAATCATAGTACAAAATGAAATGCAACTCAATCAATGATAATATTGTTTGCTGAGATTGCATTTATGGCTTGGGTCATCAATAGTATGACAATAGTGAACTGTCCCCAATAAACTGTCTCTGATGAAATAAACTTGCTCTAGGTGAAGCTATGGGTCGACTTAGACTGTCAATGTGTTATGTTTGCTAATGAGAGACTTGCACGTTTGATAATTACTAAGTGTACAAGAAAGTGGCCTAGAATTTGATTCTCAAAATTGAACATGTGATATCAAAAAGTTTGACTTGAATATTTTGTTGTTGGCGCGGATGTACATCTTCGAGTTGTGATGCTGACTTGGGTTGAAAACAGTAAGCGTCAGAAATGCTTTTGGGACTCGCTATTTTCCACCAAAAAATGCATCTTTGAATTGGCATGGATGTACATCTTTGATTGTGATCAATGAAGGGTTTGAGCTCAAAGGTCTTTAGTTGGAGTCAATAGAGGAGGGAAGGGGACTGGAGGGCAATAGAGAGGAAGGGAAATGAATCAATGCTGTTTTCCTTTTTAAATCTTTGTTATATGGAAGGATTTTATATTGCCTTGTAGGATGATTTATTTTCCCTCCTCTCTTTCCCTCTAACTCAAATTTGATACCGAGACTAATGAAATTGGTCCCTCCCGTGTCCCAAAATTTTCCATCCATAAAAAAAAGGGTAAATTTCCAGGCTAAATGTATCCATAAGTAGATTCCCATATTTATATTCTAGTTTCTTTATGATATGATGCAGCTAACTGTGCTTGATACTTCTTCCTCAATAGAAGCTACCTACAATCGATTTTACGATCACGACTTGTGGCTGAAGTTAAATAGTAGCAGTCAAATAACAGCTTTTACATTCACCTTTAATGCTGGTTAACCCTATGAGAGACCTCTCCAACCAAAAGATTTTACAAATTGTTTCGGCCCAATCAATTGCTATACTATTACCAGTCATGGTACATTGTTTAAAATAGAAAAGGAAAAAGGCTAGAATCTTGATTTACGGGGTTTACACTCCGTCAGAAGTATTTGATATGCGTGCGTATCTAATTACCAAATTCCACTATTTTATTAAAAATCTAGGTGTTTTTGTCTTGAAATGAAGTGTCCTTGTGTACTTATATCCGAGTCTGAAGTGTTGCATATGAATACACGAGATAATGTAAAGAGTTGGAGTGAAATAAGATGAAATGCAAATAGGGAATTAGGGAGCCCTGTGAACAGTTAAACAATATAGGGGATATTGCATTCATTGGATTGAAGATACAACAGTTTTGGAGAAGTCATGGTACATAATTCAGTAACCAAAAGGAGTCGATGTACAAGGGAAACACACAAAAGAGCAGCTCCTAAATTCATCTAGTGTTTAAAACTTGAGATAGCGCTCGTAGCAGGGGCGTGATATTTTTGTATCTCATTTAACTTCTTGGATCTCATCCAGTGCATAGTTGTTGGTTGATACATTTGCATAATTGACTTTGTTGAATCTCACCACCACAGGGTACCTTGTTTTTGGATCCTGCAGCTCGAAGAAAGTTTCATTTGGGATCAGCACACATGTTATCCAAAATTTAAGCTACTGATATTTTTTTTATGGACATAAAGGGAAAATGGCTCCCTGAACTCCCAGTGCTTCTTTTAATGGGGAAACAATAACTATTTCAAGCAATTATGGTCGTAATTTTCATTATTGGGTCATCCGAAACCAGCCTTTTAGGTGTAACTGTTGGGGCAGAGTTAGCTGGTAGCAAGGCGTAGCACTCACTACCCAAAACCATCAAGAAACAGTTAACGCCATTGTTTTGTGCTATCGGGAAATTCCTGTGTGAGATTTTAGCATAAATATAAAATGACAAGAAAAAGTTTACTACCCAAAGTTCTATTTCTAATTTCCCCCTCCCCCCTAGGCGTAAGGTGGGTTACGTCCAACCCCCAAGACCGACTTTAGGAGGTAACAACTGAAAAACTGGGGTAATGTTGTTTTTGTTGTTATATAGGGATCCACAGGTTGAGTTTTGACGATGATGATTATGAATCCAGTTCATGTGAACTTTCATCCGATGACTTTACAAGTCAAGTTAGCTGACATATTCTATCATGAGGAACTTATGTTATCAGGCTTTAATTGCTGATTTGAGGAAATAAATAGAGTACCTGATCAACAGCGACCACAGATCCAACACCCTTGTACCAGTATGATTCCTTCCTGAGAATTTTCACCTGTAGATACCAAAATGATTTTTACAGGTCTATACAGTTAACCATTATCAGGCTAAGCATCTTATGTTAGTTTTTTGTCATAATTTGGGATAGGCAGATAGCCAGGCAAAATATAAGCTGATATTCAGTGAAGCGTGCATCAACAATCACGAGTTCTACTGATCATGGACAAGATAATCTCCAAAATTGCTGACCTTTACTTTAGGTAAATTAATCAATCATCTTGATGATCAACTATTGGTCTATATCTTCTATATTGGCTGTCGATGTAGATCATAATTGGTTAGTTTTGCTTACTTGACACTGGTGTGTGTTCAAGGGTCGAATGGGGCTATTTTAAGGAAATTCGCATGTTTTTTGACTTCAAATACTCCGTAAATGTTATGTTCCCTATGGGTGTCATACATCCTATAAATGTTATATCCCCTACGATGTAGATTAGTCTTTCCATCGTTGTGTCCTAGCCGTATAGGTGTCATACATCCTATAAATGTTATATCCCCTACGGGTGTCCTACCCATGTAAGAGTGCCAATGGTCGAACGCAGGTAACTCGAAGTACTATCAAGAGTCAGAGCAAGATAGCTGCTGACCACTCACCTAAGCTCCAAAATTTTGTTACTGCAATTTTTTTGATGCTGACAAGAATATTTGTACGATACGATCAATCCTAGGGATAATATGCATGTAAACAATATTGAGAGTATAACAGGATGAAAAGTAGTAAAAAAAAATCAAACCTTGGAACCCCTGCTAGGACCAATTGGAGGTGGCTTGGGCTTAGGAGCAGGTGGAGCATCGCCTTCAGCGGCGGCAGCAGGAGCAGGGGCAGGGGCAGCAGGCTCCTCAGCTGCGCGGACAACGAGCCTTGTGTTTCTAAAGGAGACTTTGTTAGGTTGCAGTGGTGCTAGTCCTATCCGGGCAGCTACAGAAGATGCCATACTGCAACTTGCCATATCTAATTTCTTGTTTCTTTTGTTCTTCTTACTGTGTGATGCTTAGAGGAGACTTATGGATTTTGGGTATGAAGTATACTGTGTTTGTTGTTTTTCAGGAGCTCTTTTTTGTCTTTGGGGTTTAGTCCGGGAGATGGAAATATAGTTTTTGCCAATAGAAGTGTGCCACATGTGCTATGATATCTGCTACTTGTGGTTCATATACTTAATATTATCGTTTAAGTAGCTTTGAAAATCAATTTTGGATTTCTCTATTTCTTTTCAATTTTGGTCTTTCTTAAGACGATTTTATCCGTTTTAGGTGTGAATGAGACAAGGGTTTGCTATTTTTTTTTACGGATTCTGCTTTTTGTCTTATCCATCTGTTTGACCGTTTTATTGTTTAAGATTGATATTTCCGTCTTAAAACAATAATTTGTGTGCTTTTCAAGGGTTCAATTATAGGCTAGAACGATATAGTGGTTTGGCTCGGCTCTCACAATTTGGTGGTGTCTCACGAGCTGCTACAACCCTCCTGCACAACTTGTATACAGTTCATAAAGTAATTATTGAAGTCAAGAATAGGCGGCACATACACTTTTACCATCTAGCATGTTTAAAGTAGTTATTGAAGTCAAGAATAGGCGACACGTACACTTCTATCACCTAGCATGTCTGTGTGTTTTTGTGTTCGATGCTGTATTGAAATATGTATTTGAGGCTTAACAAGTTGTGTAACTTTTAATTAACATTTTTAAAGTTTGGGCACCATTGACCTTTCAACTTAGCATAATATATACTCTCTCTGTCCTGCTTAAGTTTTACTTTTGATTCTGCACATCGACCAGAAAGAGGAGAGGAGAGAAGACTATTTGGAGATATATGTGTTCGCTTACGAGTGGATTAAAGTATGAAAGAATGTTGTGCTTCACTTTCATTGAAGTCAATATATTGTACAAGTTAGGGAAGATCTTTCATCCTAATTACAAGGAATCATAATCTAAATCATAGCTAATTAGTTACTACTAATTATGAAATACAATTATAACAATAATACGAAAGTTGACTAAATATATTACATATTTTCTAACACACCCCCGTAGTCGAAGCGGGAGGAAGTCGAACGTTGAGACTATTACGAAAATCATCAAATAGAACTGAAGATAGACCTTTGGTGAAGTTGTGGCCAACTGAGACCGACTTGGCACGTGATGAACCCGAACGTACCCTTTAGAGACTTTTTCACGAACAAAATGTATGTCAATTTCAATATGCTTTGTTCGTTGATGTTGAACGGGATAACTTGCAAGATAAATTGCGTTAATATTGTCACAATAAACAATAGTTGCCTTGCGAAGCGGGTGGTGAAGCTTGACTAGTAAATTACGCAACCAACATGATTCAGAGACCACGTTAGCTACACTGCGATATTCAGCTTCGACACTAGAGCGGGAAATGGTGGGTTGTCGCTTAGAGGCCCAAGATACCAAGTTATCACCCAAGAACACGCAATAACCACTAGTTGATCGCCTAGTATCCGGACAACCGGCCCAATCAGCGTCGATGTATATGATGAGAGTCGTGGGTGAGGATGGAGATAACCATATAGTATACCATGTCGAAGAGTGCCTTGAATATAAGGAGGATGCGTTTTAACGCGTTCATGTGACTATCTATCGGGTTGTGCATAAATAAGCAAATTTATTGAACCGTAAATGAAATATCGGGATGAGTGAAAGTAAGATATTGCAACGCACCTGCCAAACTTCGATAAAGAGTTGGATCACGAAATGGAGTACTAGTCGTGGAGCTGAGTTTCGGTTTCTGTCAACTGGAGTAGGAGAGGCTTTGCAATTTGACATACCTGTACGCTCAATAATTTCCGCCGCATATTTATGTTGAGATAAATGAAGACCGTTATTATACCGAGTCACAGCAATTCCAAGGAAATAGCTGATGGGGCTGAGGTCTTTCATTGCAAACTCGGCTCCAAGCTTAGCCATTATAGATGTGCGAAGAGGCTCCGTAGACGACGTTAAAATAATATCATCAACATAAAGAAGAATAAAGGCAGAGTTACCATTAGCATCTCGATAAACAAAAAGAAAATGATCGCATTTACTATGCACAAAACCGATTTTATTCACAAAGGAAGCAAAACGAGTATACCATGCACGAGGCGCTTGCTTGAGCCCGTAAAGAGATTTACGAAGCAGACATACGTGATCCGGAAAGCGTTTGTCACGGTACCCAAGGGGCTGATGCATGTATACGGTTTCACTGAGGTCTCCATGGAGAAAAAAGCTTTTTTAACGTCTAATTGACGAATGGACCAACCATGAGACAAAGCAATGGATAAAACCATACGAATTGTCGCGGGTTTAACAACCGGGCTGAATGTCTCACCACAATCAATCCTTGCTTGCTGCGTTTTATCGTCACCTACAGCTCCTTTCAAAAGAACCGTCAGATTTAACTTTATGTCGAAATATCCACATAGACCGAATTACATTTACATTAGTCGGACGCGGGACAAGCTCCCATGTCTTATTACTAATCAAAGCATTAAACTCGTCATCCATAACCAATTTCCAATTATGGTCTCGGAGGGCTGACACGGGATTGCGGGGTAATGGTGAAATGGCAACTGTAGTTTTAAGATTAAAAATAGGCTTGGGTTTATAGATGTCATGGTCACCCCGGGTGACAGCTTTGAGAACAGGTGGTGGAGGGATATTGGACACGGGTTTAGAGCGAGGGGAAGTATTCGGTGAGGTAGGGGAGGATAACACGGTTCTGGCAGTAGGTGATGAGGGCACTGGGGAGGTTGGATTTGATGAGGAGGGCGTGTTATGGGTAATAGTAGACCGGTTAACATGGTGAAGGATATAAGGAGAGACACCACTTTCGAGAAAATCATAAGAACATGGGCCGGGTTTGTTATTTTGAGCGAAAGGGAAGCTTGTTTCGTCAAAACGGACATGGCGACTCAAGATGATTTTATGGGTGCGGAGGTCGAAACACTTTAACCTCGATGTTGGTCGGGAAAACCGAGAAACATGCATGGTGATGAACGAGCTTGGAGCTTGTTAATTTGTGTCCAGGGAATTAAGGGATAACAAAGACACCCGAATACTCGTATGTGAGAGTAGGACGAGTTTCGTTGATAAAGTATTTACAACGGTCTAAAGAGACTCAATTGTTTATTTGGTAAAACATTAAGCAAGTATGTAGACATACCAAGGGCGTGATGCCAAAACGTAGCGGGAAGTGAGGCATGGAGAAGTAAAGTTCGAACAATATTATTAATTGAACGAATTTTTCGTTTGACTTTACCATTTTAGGAAGACGTCTGTGGACATGAGAAACGAAATGTGAGACCGTGAGATACGCACAATTCCATAAATGAGCCATTATTAAATTCCCGACCTTCAATTATCACATTGAATAGACTTAACATTGCGTTCAAATTGGGTTTTAATGAAATGGCGAAATTTGACGATAACCGAATAAACTTGTGATTTCTTTGCCAAAGGAAAAGTCCACAAAAAAATTAGTAAAATCTTCAAGAAGCACTAAATAATAACGATGACCCGCTCTACGACTGGAGAAGTCCATAAATTGCTATGAATTATATCAAAAGGCATAGTAGTACGAAAATTGGAAGCGAAAAATGGTTGTTTTATATTTTTACCAATAGAACATGAATGACAAATTGTCTTTTTATTACGAGAAGTACAATGGATCAAATTTTTGTGTCTAAGAGAACTAAAAATAACATCGCCAGGATGTCCAAGACGACCATGCCATAAAGACGACTCGACAGCTGCAAATGTGGCGTGAGGCTGGACAGAATTCGTGGGTGTTATAGAATAGAGTGCCCCCTGACTTTCACATCGCATTAGCGGTGTCCCTGTCTTGTAATCCTTCGCACAAAAACCAAATGGGTCAAACTCAACAGTCATGGAATGTCAGTTGTAAACTTCCTAACAGAGACTAAGTTTTTGACGAGTTTGGGTGCATAAAGGACCTTACGAAGGGTCAGAGGTGGGTGCGTTTGTGGTAAAGTGGTTGTACCAGTTCCATTAATTGGGATGGATTAGCCGTTTCCGACAATAATGAAAGTCCATAGACCCTAATTAGACTCCTCTAATTAGATTAACAAATTACAAGTTAATTTATTTAATTTAAATGATCTATGTAACATGCATGCAAAAATGAACATAATTAAAAGTAGAAGAAAAATCCTCACGTTGAGTAGGAAATTATGGGCACAATAAGGAACTCCTTCCTTATTGTTCTTGAGCTTATAAGTGTTGGATGATCCTCCTTAACCCAACTTTCAAAGTAGAAAGTCTCCTTCAAGATGCACCCAAGAATCCACCCAAAAATA
>JAOWBH010181739.1:0-10006 GCA_028566215.1 Silene coronaria
TTCAAAAATCAAAATTACTTTAGCTAATAAGTTGAATGGAGGGAGTACTTTATTGAAGTATTTTATTGAAGTGAGAAAATATAAGTTGAATGGAGAGAACATTATCTAAAGAAAAAAAATAGTCATACAAATGTCAATTAATTTAGCTAAGAAAATCACACCAATAATAATGACCATTAATCAATTTATGTTACCAATAAAATTGTCCAATAATCTTTACACAATAAAGGTTAAAACATCCTTATACATTATACATTTAGCCAATTATTTTAGAATCCGTGCAACGCACGGGCAAAAAACTAGTTTTTATTATTTTTATCAACACAAAATAAAAGATATTAATTATACAAAATGCGCCTTGACAAATGTGAAAAAGAAAATGTAAAGAATCTGTTGAGACGGAGGGAGTATCTCTTAAATAAGAAATGAGACGGAAGGTGTAGTTATCATTGAAGAGGTAAATTTTTTTACTAAGGTGTCGTTTGATTGCCTCACTGGAATACAACTCCAAGGAATATCGAATTCATGGGAATGAAGTTCTCGCGTGAAATTCATGAGATTTTGGCAAATCAATTTGGTTGCATATACAAGAATTTAATTCCACGAGAGTTTGCAATGACCTAGGGAGTTAGGTCATTCAATTCCTCTATTATAGAGGAGTTTCCAACTCCTTGGAATATCTTATTCCTACCTTTTGCCAAAAAATAGGCAACCAAACAACTCCCTATTTTACAATTTATGAGATTTTTCAACTCTCATGAATTGGGAGGGGCAACTAAACGAAGCCTAATAGTTTTTAATCCAACGGCCATTATTCCAAACACAAGTTTTTTTTAAATATTAAAGACGAAAGTTAACAATTTATGAGTCATTTCACTTAATTTGTCACATTTTTATTCAGATAAATAAGCTAGGATGCCTTCATTTGATCCTAGTGGAATGATGTTCACTTAACAAGCCTCAAGGGAATTAGAAACGGCAGCGGCAGCGGTAGCAGTAGGAGGGCCACAATTGGAGTGGTTACGTATGCAATTGGGGGGAAGTTTCCGAAGAACGAACATCTTGATTCATTGAAGTTGTAAGAAATCTTCTTCACCGGTAAATTTGCAAAATTATCACCTTGCCATTCACATCGCATTATCAAGGACCTCTAATCTATTTTATTCTACTGGACGGTACAAAGTTGCCTAGATGAGAAAGTGAAGAGAATCAAAACCTTATTTTTCAGAAACAAACAGAAAGTTATCTCTCTTTGATGTGATTTAGATGGGGTCATGGACCTCAATGTTTGGATGATAACTTGGGCAACTAAGGTCGTAAAGTCGTATGTGTCGCATTTCCTTGTCGCAACTAAAAAGTTGGTGTATTAGATAATAAAAAAAAGCGTAAGAAGTGATATGAAAGAGATTTTCATACTCCCTCCGTTTTTTAATATAAGTCGTTTTAAATAAATTAATTTTTATCAGTTTATATATCGTTTTAGAGTTTGTTTCTCTTTTTCAATGCACTTGTTTCTTTTTCCATATACATTCATCTCTTTTTAATGCATTTAATTGATTAGTTGGATAGAACTAACCAATAAGAAGTGGTGTTAAGGAGAATACAATTTTATATTCAAGATTTTCAAGGTTATTAATTATACATAATCAATGTTTTTAGTTTTTATAAACTATTCTTAATTCATGTGCAAATGTCTAAAACGACTTATATAAAAAAACGGAGGGAGTACTCTACATATACCGTGCATTGCACGAGATCTATACTAGTATACATATAACCTTATTCGCTACTAACCCACCAAGTCCGCCCTAATTTGTCACACGATGATGACTCGTCAAGAAATGTGACCGATTTGAATCCATTATTAACTTAACACAACCCGAACCAGATATAATCAACTCATTGCGTCCCGAACAGTAACTGACTCCATTGGCAATTGCCACTTCTAAATACACGTATCATTCTAAAATATTGTAGTTTGTCTCCCTTAAAATGGTTATATTCGTCTTAATTGTAAAACCGTTTATAGACTATAGGAGTATCCCATAGGGATAGTTGGGACACGAGTTTGTCATTTCCTAATCATTTTATTTTTAAATCTCGTTCATCTATTTGACCCATTTTATGGTTTAATAGGCGAATCAATTTGCGAAAGATATTTGATTGACACCAATTTTTGTTTCAGACCAAGGTATCCGTCTTATTAATAAGACAGATATCATATTCTCTCATAAAATACTCATTTAGGGTGAGTGGAGAAGCACATGGGGGGTCCCACCTTGTCTCCTCTACCCATTTCCTCTCACAAACTACCCGTCTTAAAATCCTACCCGTCTTAAGCAAGACTTACTCTTTGATTGAACCGAACATTTGGGAAACCTCTATTCTTGACTATTCTACAAAACCATTCCCTGCATTTGATTAAACAAATCTCTTTTCCCCAATTCAACGAAATTTTCCGATACACCGGAAACCTAACAATCGAGCATTGAACCCTAATCTCCAATTTTACTCACCAATTTTCACTCTCTCTCTTCGATTCAAAGTAACAATGAGCGAATCAAAGATGGCGGAGATGTCGTTACCATCTCTACTAGAACAAGGTTCCAAGATTCATCAATTAGCCTCTGATTCCTCCATTGATCAGGTTAATTACGATTTCATCAATTTTGAAGTTACCATTTTTTATCGGATCTTTGCGTTTTTGTGCTTCGTATTTGATTTTGTAAGACTAATTATTGTTATTTTGCTGTTAATTAATGATCAATCAGGAGTGTATTAGAAAAGGATGTCAATCGTTGCATCAATGCGACGAAATGATCGCAAAATTAGGGTTGTTCTCCTCAAATGAAACTAAAGATGATATAAGCACTGCTAACCTCAAGTATCTTCTGGTAAATTGTTTCTTCTCTATTTCGTCGATTATTAAATTTTACAGTTGTTAGTTAGCTTTAACTTATTGATATAATGGTCTAGAATTCGGAAGTCGTTTGTGTCGTTAACTTGTATTTTATCAGGGTACTTGAATTAGTGATCTTGTATTCTTGTGCTGGTAGCGAAAAGAACGTAACTTTGGGTTGAGAGACATGATCATGTGTCTTCATTGCCATGCCTATTATTTCAGTTTAGCCGGTAAAGTCTAGTGCCATAACTAGACTTAAAGTTCTATCGAATAGACGAGTACAGATCTGAATTCCCACAGCAGCTAGTGTAGCTAAAAAAAATGGGCCTCTTTATGTTGCTTTGATATTTTGGGCTTTTCGGCTGCTTTTCTAGCTTGTTAATAGGCGACTATGTCTGGATGATGTTAAGGAATTACAAAAGAGTGAAATTTTGTGTTGATTAGGAGGACTGATGTGAGCTTTGTTACTTATTGTTCGGACACTGCAGCACACCCATTTGTCGGACTCGGGTGTGAATTTTTTGGTCTAAAATTAAGTGTCGTACCAATGTCCAAGTGGAGCTTCAAAACAGCTACGCATGCTTCTGAGCTAGCCGGTTGAAGGGTGAGACTAGATTGATCTTTCTTCATGTGTCTGCACTTTGCGGCATATTGTGATCCATTAAACATCACTTGTTCCTGAGTTTGTAGAGATCTAGATTTAGATTACAGAGTACTACTTAAATACGGTCTGATTCCCATATATTTTGTTCCCATTAGAGCGTATATCTGAGATCTAGTTGTAATATTTATGTGTAAACAGCTGTAAAAGCTAATGGTAATATTTTAATATTATATTTTGCACTCTTTAATAGAGACTAGAGAGAATTATTAATTATTATACGGATAGTGTAGCACGAAATACTATAATATCATTAATATTTTATATTTACTTCATAAATATCACTAAATATTATTAAAATATCTATAAGACGTGTCGTATCCGTATCTAAAAAATAGTCAAAATACTTATTTGACCGTATCCCCGTGTCATTTAAATCTTACAATCACGTGTCGGATACTCCGATACGTAACGGATACGATACTTCTCTCCCGTGTCTGAGTAACATAGGTAAAATTTGCACCTTATTATTAGGGAGCTTGTATAAGTAAATGAAATGGCTTTTGATAATGTAGCTAACTTATTTGTAATCTATTGACATTGATATCTTATTCTCTGATGCTCTTTGTAAGGTTCCTTATTATTTGGGTGAGCTAACTGAAAAGCTTCAAGAGGAAGATAGATTACAAATTTTAAAGGCTTCACAAGCTAAATTGAAGGTACTTATTAACCCATAAAGTTGATCATGGATTTTCTCTCCCTTTTTAAAAAACTTGTGTAATAGTATTCTGTTTAGGAATTTGTTTCATTTTGTGAAACTATGGAGCTTGTTCCTGAAGAGGAAGTGGAATTTTCTGCTCAAGGAGGTTCTAATAATTTTGCTGATAAAAGGGCGAGAAAGGTTAGTGTGTGTTGTGCTATGGAATTTATTTACTTGAAAACATTGTACTTGACTTCAGATTTGACATTATGGTTTGTGCTTATGCATAAATCTTGGTGATGTGGGAATTAATAATTTATCTTTAACTTAATAGATTGCGAGGTTTAAACGTCAAAGAGCTGCAGAATCAAAACTTTCGGAGATTAAAGAGCGCAGAGAACGGCGTGGGCGGTCAACAAGGGCGGCAGCATTATCTACTCCAGTTGAGGCAGGAGAGGAAGATGTGTTTGATGACGATGGGGACGAAGAAAGAGAGGTTAGTTTGTTAATATTTTTAAATTAAAAATCCTGCACGATGCTGTAGAAACATGCTCCACCTCTTAGGCATTAACTCACCAATCAAGGAGAGGTGAACAAGTCAATTTGTGGACTTGGGATCTTGGGTAGTATAGTGCACTATAAACATTTATGTTTTAGACATGAATGGCAAGTGGTTGAATATGTTACGAAGCTCTAGCTTGTAGGATCTCTACTATTTTTTTCAGGCATCCAATGTCAATCCCATCAAGGGCGGTTGAATGATATAGAGCTTACGAAAGTTTTGAGCATTTTTTAGTTATCAATTCTTAGTGTCGTTTATATCTTCCTACTCTGTTCCAATACGTTGTACGGAGTACACATTTTTCAAAGCTTCCCCGTACATAATTCGAAAAACGTATACAACCTAATGAAACAATGGAAGTACTACTCCTTTTTAGTACTCTGTTGCCGTGCTTCCCATTTTTTAGCATTTGAAGAGAAGATAGTGCATGCAGCCATGGCTGTTGATATCCTTATATTCACCTTTATGTCGTTGGTGCAGGCGTGGCTTACAACTATCTCATTGGCAATCTGTAAGGTATCTCCCTTGACTGCAAACCCGGATCTGCCCTAGCTATATTTACTGTTTTCTTTTGTAGCACATTATGTCAAACTGATGTTCATCTACTGTGTTCAGGCCTTGGATTTACTTGAAATGCTGAAGAAAGAGGAAGAGATGCTTTCTGCAGTGAAAGAGAGACAGTTACAGGTACTATTTACTGGGTGGGGCCCAGTGCTGAATTCATGTCGTCTGTGTAGCCTGCTGTAGTAATTCTAGATACAGATGATGTAGACACTTCTCTTATCAACTGATCTGAATCGAGTTAGAGCCTTAATAGAGGTTTTTGATTTGATGGCATTTTATAGATAACCTATGTAGGTTTTGTTGTGATGTAATATACTAGTCTGATAGACTGAAACCGAACTACTTTTCTGTACATTGCTGATATAGATGTTATGATGGTACAGCAAGTCGTGTGTTATATAGTCTCGTGTGAGACTAGATATTTGGTCTTAGACCTGGGAAACATGTCATTCATGTCGGACTTAGATGGAGTGAGTTTGGGTGAGGGTATTTTTGGGTCACGTGACTCGCGTCAATTCAGGTATGAGTTCATATTCAAGTACACTTGGCTCATTTTGAGTTCAGTTATATTTAAGATGTGTTATTGTCGGGGCCTGTAGAGGTAAGGCCAGTTTGAGGCCATAAATTTGAGTCAGATCATGTCAATTTGGGTTTCAATCATTCGTGTACTCAAGTATTGATCGAATCATTTCGGTTGGGTTACTTTTGCCAGCTTTAGTTGGTTTCACCGTTTCATAGAACTTTTAGTGTTCAGTTAGTCAAACTACTAGGTAATGTTGTAACATTGATTCTGCCTCGGGTGTGAAATAGATGTTTCTTAAGCTTCTATGGCAAAGTTGTAACAAATAACAAATGGATGTGATAGGTTGGGTATGTACTCGTTAAGGTTAACCCAACGTCCCAACCTAACTCATAAATAATTGCCTCTTTATTCTTTTGCAGGATGGAGGATTCACTCCTTCTATTCTTGATGAGCGTGCTAGGAAGGCAGAAGCATGGCACCGTAATGCTGCATCTCGAGCTCAGTACACAAAACCAGCCCAGCCTATAACCTGTGCCACTTTTGCTCAAGATGTTCTTGAAGGGAGGGCAAAAGTTTCCCAGGCTCATGATCACAAACATCAGCCTCTTTTATTTGGGCCTGCTAGTGTTGTGGGAGGAAATATGACCACTGAAAGAGAGAGAATGGTGGCACAAGTTTTCCAACCTAGCCATAGGTACGCTCAAATTTGTAGAAGACTATGCACCACCATTTACTGCTTCTGCAGCTGCATGAATGTTTTTCTTCCTTTGCGACTTAATCCCTTATCCTCAACCTCCCAATTTGCCTCAAGTCTTGTAGTTTTAGGAAGATCTTTACTTTGGTGCCGTACCTTTGATCAAATTTCACTTTGTTGATTTTATATTTATAAACATCTCATCTCACTTGCGTAAAAGCAAATACATTGCAAAAATTAACAGAGAACAAAATATTGATTTGATGTTTCAATTTCACATAAACTTGTCGAAACTAATTTATAATGCTTAAACAGTTGCGATTTGGATGAATTTTGGTTTACATTACTCTTTAGGACTAGGTCACCAAAGTGGGATACAGTCCTACAACGTAAATTTGAGATCACCCAAGTTGAATTGGCTTAAGCCATGATGTTTTTCTATGTTTTATACATGTAAAAACTGATATATTGGAGAAGTGAAGCCTATGAAGGGACCAATCCCCTCCCCTTCTCCTGTAATATTAGGGTAATCTCAGTTTTTGGCAGGAAAGTTTCTTATGTTTTTCTTTCTTTTAGGATGCCAACCATGAGCATAGAGGAAGCTGGGGAGATGGAGATGAAAATGATGAACGAGTGGCAGGAGAATACCAAGCAGTACATTGAGGAAGCAACTTCCTCTTGGCATAACGACGGTCCAAAACTAGGCCCTGGCTCTGAGGATGAAGACGATGATGCTGCCGTGGACAGAGCCAGAGCATTTGACGACTGGAAAGATGAGAACCCTCGTGGTGCTGGTAACTCAAAGCTCACTCCCTGTGGCTGATAGCTACAAGGACAGAGTTACTTATTTGTGCAATACATTAGGACTTTCGCATATGTAGGAGATGATCGAGTGGCTATTTTCCTACGAGTGGTGTAGTGTAGTTCTGCCTTGTTAGCTTTACTCTCTTGTCTGTGTAGATCAGATTCTATTCTTTTGTACACGTTTATATGTGACTGTAGCAGATAAGGATAATTTTGGCAGTTGAGTACAATGTAGGCTTATAAATGTTGAACTGCTGAACTGATATATTTTATTTAAAAGGGGACTCGCATTTGAATGATTGTTGTCTAAATATTTGGCCGGACTTGAGTTGTCCTCTAGCCTAAGGCTAAGGTTGTATTGCCGTGATTTGTTTTTTGTCAGCAGTGAAAGAGATGGTCTTTAGTTGCTCTTGTACGCAGTCTTCCCTCGTACTGAAAATGTCGATTGGATTTGTATTATCTGTCATGAAACTCCATGTAACTTTTAACCTGACCACTGCAGTTACAAGAAGCACAGAATAAAATCATTTATTGCATTTTAGTCTGTCATGCTCTCAAGAGTTAAGACGGACTAAATTGAAAACAGGAACATATATTGTCAGTCAGTGATATCAAACAACCTGTGTTCATACCGACTAAATTGGAAACAGGAACATATATTGTCAGTCAGTGATATCTCAAACCACCTGTGTTCATACCAATCTTCTTGATATAGTGATCATCTTCGAGATGGTAGTACGCAAAATATAGAATCGCTATACAAAACTGCAAGCATCTCTTTCCTTTAGAAGTATTTAAACTTGGAAATATCGAGATTAGGATGCCTTCCAAACTCGAAAGGAAAGCACTAAAGGGTTGGACCATGCTATGGCTCTGTGTTATTGTTGTAAGATGAAATATTTTTCGGTGTAAACCAGGAAATCCCCCGAGACAAAAACCAGTAAATCCCCCTTACCTCACTTGCTCCCGCATAGAGATTTAACGGCTGAGCAGAAAATTTGATCCATTTCCATGGTAACTGGTAAGGGATCCTTAACACCAGATTTGTCTGCTACTCTGCTATGCAAACATAGCAGAAGCTTGTAATTCATACTTTCCAGTGTCGGGCCATGTTTTGGGAAATTGCCGGACATAATAATGATCGAAACTGAGACTCATTCAGCTCCCTGTCGATTAACCAAATGCAATGGAGATACCAAACTCTCCACATACTTGAAAACATTTCTGGTGATAGGAACCCTTAAGAAATGAATATCATCAGTTGGCTCCTGATCAGGATGCAGCAACACTATGCTTCCATGATCAAGGTGAAAAATATATCTTCCTGTCTTTGTTACCCCCAACATCTGCTGTGCAATCATGAATCTATCATACATGGAAAACGAGACATGTCGAAAATCACACAACTCCGTAAATCTACATCCCTTTTCCTCGTCTTCTTTATATGACCATATGCTAAAATCGCCTTCATCACTCTGTAGACAGAAATGCAAGCATTCATCCTTAGAAGACATCAATAATGGGCAATTTGAAAACCCATAAGGGAAATTTGTTTCGCCGCAGTCGTAGACGGACTTGAATTCCTCGTTTTCTAGATCAAATCCGATGATGACCCACCCTGAAGCCTCAAGAGCATCATGATCATATAGCCAGTTTATAGACCAGCAAATCATATTATTAAACCATACACCAGGGTCCATGAATAATTTTATGTCGTAAGCTATATCTTCGGAATCTAAGTTAATGGTCTTCCAAGTAAAACTGATGAGGGAAAACACTTGTATCTTCTTCAAGGGTAAGTCTGATATTCTAACCAACTTGTACTCTTGAGTTGCCAAGACATAGCCAAATCCCCATGTCGCCCGCCCTATAGCAGGAGACGGGGGACATGGAATTTTAACACGATCAAGAGTAGTCGGGTTCCAAATATAGACTGTCTCATCCCCCCTGACCAAACAGACCAACCCGTTACACGATGCCACCACAATGACATCAGAGTGATCAGAATGAAAGGAAAAGTAGTCATTATTAGGAACGGCTGTCAACGTCTTTGTACCGCCTGTGAAGTCATCAGGAAACTCGAAATCCCACCCTACGTAACTGCAATCATCTTCATAGTTTTCATAATCTAGAACCATGAAGCTGTTTTTTGTGTTGATCAAAACGCGCTCTTCGTTACAGAAAGGGGATTTCTTCATGTAGAAGTTGCAAAACTGAGGACTTGAAATGATTGAATTCCACAGTTTGCAGACATATTTGCACCTTAACAGGGACTTGACTGGTAATCTCAGGAATATTTCATCACTGAAAAGTTTTTCAAGAATGTAATTTTTGTGATCTTCATCCATTTGAATTGGTTACTTAAATGATTGGCATGTTTGATTATTTGTAGATGTCTTGTTGAAATTGTCAACTGTAAGTAACTCCCACTTGCTGAATACTCACAATTTAGTATTTTACCATGTTGAATTGGTCAAGCTTTAAGGGGAAAATAGTCAGTAATAATGAGTATTTGCCAAATCATATCCCATCGCAATGCGTCTTGCTTGTGACGGGTAGGATTTGAAGACGGATAGTTTGTGAGAGGAAATGGGTAGAGGGGACAAAGGAGAGACAAGGAAGGACCCCCCATGTGCTTCTCCACTCACCCTAAATG
>JAOWBH010181750.1:0-10005 GCA_028566215.1 Silene coronaria
ACTGGCGGCGGGGTTACCTGTTGCGATGGGTGCCCAAATGAAGGGAGGTTGTGGTGTTCGGAGGCCGGTGCAGGTGTAGCATTGTGTTGGCAACCTTACTTTGGCATATTGTTGTTAATTGTATTGGCCCTTGTGGTTGTTTTACCTGCTGTGATCCATCGATGTTGGCATATGGTGAGCAGTTGTTGGCAGGTGATTTGGAGTAGCATTGCATGAGCATATGGGGGGAATCATCACGCTGTTATTTAGCTTCCGCGAGTTTATAAACATTCATTCATATCATTTGTATTGTTTGGATTTCTCATTCATGTAGTTTGGCATTGGATTGTAAACCATTATTAAACATTACTTAATAAAGTTGTCTTGGAATGGTCTATTGTATATGTACTACCTCGGGAAACCGAGGCTGTGGCACTCCGTTTATTAAGGAAGGCCCTGGTAAGGCTCTTTAGTAGGTGGGGTGTTACACTCAGCTAGATCTAAGTCTAGAATAAGAGAAGCGGACGATCAGGTTAAGAACAAAACTTTAGCAACACTGATTTATCCTTACACAAAGTATCTAGCAATGATTAATTGGAGACTACCCATGAAAGGAATGCGGAAAGATTACGTTCTAGGTCTACTTCTAATGATGAATTTCTTAATGCACATGAAGAATCTGATTATGAACGAAGCGCGACAGATGACATAGATGACGCCAACAAACGTTATCTACGTAAACTATATAAGAAATATGTAGGATTTTGGAATATTGTGTTAAAGAAGTTAGAGAAGCCATGAGAAACGATTTTCATAAACATTATCGGCTCCTAATTCAGGAAAAAGCTAGAGTTTTCACGAATATTGTGAAATCAATTGCTGAAAACCTTAAGGACACTTAATCAAGGGAATTAGTAAGGATGTTGCAAGAGATGAAGTCTCTTAACCGGCACTTAGCGGGGTTTTATCAAGAGATATTACCTAAGAGGCCATAAGCTAATTAGAGCCACTATTAGATAAACATAATGGCTTAAATGAGTGGTTATATCATTTGTTGGATGATGGATTCTAGGAAATGAACGCAGGAATGAACAAAGAAGAACATATTAAGGGCTATCCTAGAACTATTAACACTTGTTTTAGTGAGCCTAGATCACGAAATCCTTTCCCCACTCACTCAAGAGTATATAAGGCGCCATACGGATCGCTTGGCGTTAGAAATCGGGCGTTTGAGTATGGTGAGTCATCAAGGCTTTGGGTAATAATCAAAGTGCATACGGTTATCAGCGCGGAAATTGTCTTTTAATAATATATATGGGTAGACAGAGTAAAATTTTCTAAGATTTAGTAATTTACTCAATCCAATACTGCGTATATTTTAATTTTTAATAATATTTTCCGTAACCACCTGTGTAGTGTACGAGTTCTAAAACTAGTACTTGTATAGTTGTATAGATTGACTCTTAACAAGTGTGTACATTAATTCTCATTCTTTTCACTACCTTAAGAACATATATATATTATCTGCATCTCACTTTGAAAGGAAGAAATCATGGTAATAACTATCCGCCAAGTGAAATTTCTGTAAAGGACTTTCGACTTACCGTCATGATAATCGACTGATACATAGCCGATACGGCCGTTATTGGCAAAACTAGAACCTTTCATGGCTAATGTTAAACCCATACATAGTTGATACATCTTGTACGGAATATTCACTACGAGACATGATAAATCGAGACATTAAATGCGCCACCGCATCATAAGCTGCTACCTTGTTTCGCTACGTGGTCTATGTATATAACTTTAGCAATGGAGAGACAAAAATAATCTTCCTAAAATTCATTTGTATAATATTTGAATGTTTCATCATTAAATAAAACAACTCTTTTAAAAACAACCATGTTTCCTACTCTTTTCAAGGATTCATGATAAAGCTTGGTTGATTGAGGGTAAGATGGGGTGGATAAGATAAAATAAAAGGATAGATATGTTCAAGAGAAAACTATGATAACCGGAAATTTTGAGCTTCACTGCTTCATTAAGGAGAACTTTTCAAGTATAATGGAACACCTTTTCATACAAAATAAAGCAATATGGAGCCTGATTTAACGGAAAGTGAGATTGCAGTACTTACCAGAAAGTCTATCGGAAAGTGAGATTGGGGTCCTTACCGGAAAGTCTAATAGTTGAGGTCCTTGACTGGGAAATATGATATAGTTCAGGTCCTTAACCTTTACTCAAAAGTGTAAACACAATCTCTAGGTGAGGTGAAAATAATGCAGGCACACACAAATTACATTAGTGTTTAATCAGTGATAATGTACTTGATCTATTAGCTATACATGGGTTACACGACTCAGTATTCATATTTACTGCTGCCAGTAGATGAAGCGCTTTTGAGGTATTAAGAGGGAAAACTACGAGTACTATCTATATCGTCTTCAGTCATATAAGCCATCTTGCTCCCACACTTCAACTAAGAATTCCACCATTTCCTGCCATTTATAATGCCAGAGTAAATATCCACTGGCACATAGTGTAATGAACTGACTCGCTGGGCTAGAAACAACTTACCGACAATGGGATGGGACGACGGAAGCACTCCTTGGAGCTAAGCATGCTGTCATAAGTAGCATTTAGACTACATAACACATAAAAATCATGATGAGAAGATATTAGGAATATCTTTCGATATTAGAAAATAAGCTGTCGTAGCTACAATGATCATGACTAGATTAATGGACTGGCTCTTTTTCTCACAGACATGCACTAGTGAAGATTTTGTATCCTAGTTAATTAGTTATTTGAGTTTAATAAGACCAATTCCGTGAAAGGTTTCATACATACAATGACTGATCCAGCATTCTAGCGGCAAAAACTAGAGGCGGCTAAGGTGTGAGCCTTTGACTTCAGTTTTATTATTTACCACTCAGCCATTGAGTCAAGGTAGCCTAGTGATAATCTATGAAAAAGCCAAAAGGTGTACATGGTAGTATAAAAAATCGGCCCATAAAAAAACTCGTAAGGCCGATACGTGAAGGCTCTTCACGTAAGACACAGATACTTTACTGTACGTAAATCCTGTTAAAAACTAACATTTGACCCAGTTTATGGATTATACAACTAGTTGTATATAAAACCTTTTCAATATTGTTGAGCTTTGTTACAAAGTTGTCGAGCTTTATTGACAAAATTATCGAGCTACATTACAAAGTTATTGAGCTTAAAAGGAATAATTTTTACCCACAATAACTTGTAAAGTAGCTCAACAACTTTGTGCAAGAGCTCAACAACTTTAAGGCGGTACTACAACCAGTTGTAGGATAGTATTTGTGTGACCAATACAATCAATACTGATACAAACCAGCCTAGGCCGACATAACTAATTTGATCAGTAGTAGACTTGTAAGGTTGTATGTTTTGCATATAAGTAGAGATAAAATCGCACCATAGTAGTATACGGAGTAGTACCTAGACTACCTACCATGATTCACGGCCATTACCACGATCATAGCCCCACACAAATTAACAAACTATAGTTCTATGTACAACCTTTGCCCCCAAAACTATATTTTTTAAGCAAAAATTTAAGAAGATTACTCTTGGGGACAGAAACAAGGAGGAGATGAGGCCATTCTATGTTTGGGAGGGTTAATCGCAATAGCCACCAGATAACACAAGTATTTGATATCATAGCCTTTAAATGATAGGGCACCTGATAGTGTGTACTTGAGCTTGGTGAGCTTCATTCGATGTCTTTGTACCTCCAATCCACTGTAGACGGTTTTGATTCCATATGCAAAGACCTACCAACAAAAAAAAAATCAATTATTACTTCCTACAATGGAGTGAAAATGTGCTACCTGAGGAGGGAGATGTAAATAGTCAAAATGTTAGATATGTCACAATATAAATATGAGATGGTCCCGACAATTGTCGAAGAAGTCTTATTTACTGCCCTTACAAATCCTTCGACAAAAAAGTGAGGAAATAAGGATCTGGTCTCACATGTGAGATGAGACTACTGAAACAAAACTCAGAGGAAATCAAAAGATTTCGAAAGGAGTAAAATTGACTTGCCGTGATTTACAAATTCATTGTTTGAGTTTGTGCTTGCAGCAATGAGATCAGAGTGGAAACTCAGATTAGATGTACTGAGTGAAGAAATGCTTCTCTGTGACACTCCAAATACATAATCTAAATCACCAGCGCTGGTACCCCAAAAATCTTCTGAAAAACTGTGCTTCTCCACAACCTGTCCCTGGGAATACAGTTCCTTTGATCGACCGTCGTTATTAGGAGGCGCACCTGCAGGTTTTGCACCACGGCCTAAACAGCTACTGCTCTGCCCCAGAATAAGTCAAATGAATATGTACAAATGCATACCATCAATGAAATAAAATAAGTGTGTGCACATCAATGCTTAATTTTCCTTATAGACGTCTCACATCTAATTAAAGATGAATTGGAACAATAACACACTGAACTTTTCTGACCACACAGTTCCAAAAAGTCAGTACGACAATACAGTAGAACAAGAATAAGATAAAGGAAAGGGTTTTAGGCGGCCTCACTCAAGTCAATTTAATAAGGCCTTAATTTTTTACATATATCATTACGTGGCCACATTTTCCTTTCGAAAGAAGCCAAAGACTCACAAGTCACATTTCATTGGTTTTAGATTACGATGGAGTAAGCAAAATGACGCACTGAAATAGTGGGGTTTCTTTTTTATTGTGAAGTAATCATCCGACGCAATCCTTAACACAATTTTCATAATGGATTATACAGAGACAATTTCTCAATGTTATTAACAGAAGGATGTATGCATCATCCCCTCTTAATCTACTACTTAGGGAACCGGAGCAGTGGAGTAATGTTGTTGTATCATTGGGTGGCCACTTGAAAGTTGAAACTAAGCCGCATGTATGCACCAGAATATATCATCACTATACTAAAGCAACACCATAAAATTTACTACCAATAATATTTAGCTATAAAATCAGTGTTAGAAGTCTTAGAACATCAAATACACTCTGAGGAGAGAATCAGAATGTCGAAACTCATCAGGTAACAAATGAGTTAGTTGCTTTAAGTTGGACAGGACAAAAAATATCACATCGGTGAACCTGAGTATTGTGAGTGAGTCAATTTCGTAACCAATATAAGAGCAGGTGAACATATCTGCTGCATAACACCCCCTATCAAATCAATGGCAATTCGAAAGAATGCAATAGCTACCCCTTGTTTAAAATGAGTGATTTGAAGGGGAAGTGAGGGGAATGTTCATTGTTTGGTTATGAAATTGGGTTGGAGGTAAAACCGTAAAGGTAGGAGTGAAATGAAGGGATTGATTTTCCGCCTTTGTAACCAAATGAAATTTATAGTAACTTAATTACGTACACGGGGGATTAAATAAAGGGATACTTTTCCTCTTTTCTTACCAAATCAAAATTATTCTAACATAACTCAACTGATCCATTCCCCCTTTCTTACCAGTTATAGTTCCTCGTCAATACGATAATTTAAAAAGAAAACCCATGAATTATTTACAAACAGAACTACATAAGCAAGAAATAACAAGGAATCATTGATGGGCATAAACAACATCATAGGCTTAGTCCCAAAATGATTTAAGGGTCAGCCGACATGAATCATTGTTTAAAACCGTACACGGCTTCCAAATAAATAATACTCCGTATTATTACAATTGAAAGAAGGTGAAAGCAGTAAGGTAATTAGCCGAAGATTAAGAAAATGAGAAATAAGAGAGAAAATTACCCAATGCAAGCAAGGAAGCTGTTGATCCAAGCAGTGAAAGAATCATAGACAGTCATTGACTCCAAAAACCCAGAAAGCAGCTCACTAGAATGTTTGGTTTGGGATTGCACTCATCTAATTCTAGGGTTTCAAAGGATATTATTATTATTATTATTATTATTATGATTGAAAAATGAAATAAAAATATATTTTTATGATTGGTCACTTTGGCTTTTGGATTACTGAGTAGGCCAATTGGGATCGGGGGTTGCTGCTTACTTACTGGAGTAGCATCTTTGTTTCGTTTTATTATTATTAGATTAGAAGTAATAATTATAGTTACCACTTAAAGAGGGAGTAAAACTTTTTCAAATAATTATTCGTTTTGGAATTAGGATAACTAGATAAGATGAGACGAGTCTTTGTTTGTCTTCAATATCTACTACAGTCCATAGGCTTGTGATCTCGTCTATCCAAATTCAATGTCTACCATGGACTTATTAGAGGTGGTAATCGGGTCAGTCGGATCGAGTCTGAGTCGGGTCATTTTGGGTTCGGATCGTGTCGGGTTTAGGGTCATTTCGGATCAAGCGACGTATCTGGCCAGGTCAGGTTTGTTAGTCTTAGACCCTTATTAGACACTTCTAATATAATATAAATTACATTTTAATTTATATTAAGGTGGTCTAATAACATGCATGCAACAAAATAAAAGATATAAGTAAGAAAAACCTTACATTGATTTAAGGCAAATTTTGGGCACTACAAAGATCACCTATCTTTGTAGTTCTTGAGCTATAAAATTTATGGATGATCCTCCAATATAGTACTCAAAATAGAGTACCTCTTTAGTTAGCACCCAAGATGTAACCCAAAATAATTACTATTAAAATTATTAACTAGATAATTATAATAATAACCTTGTATTATAAATTTGATGTACTAAATAATAATATTACTTGATAATATCATTTGATGGTTTATATCTATCCCCCTTACTAAAATGTGGGCAATGCAAGTTACTGTTCATAATGAACAGTAACAAAAGGAAGTGCGTTTTGGATGAATACGCTGCGTTTTGTTTCCGAGTACGTGGCCTTTCAATATCCTCTACCTCACCTATTCTCCTTATTATTTTCTCTCTCATTTTTCAACCAAACACACATACACCTTCTCCCTATAACAACTCCATCAACAGCTCCCCATTAATTAGTCCTCGATGCCTCACCTTACACCTTCGCCGCCATCCGCACCGCCCCTTCCATAAACATCTCCGTCCTTGTCGTCGCCTGGTTTGTTTTCTTCAGTCAATTTCTAGGGTCTCATTTCATCCCCATCCCCTCTTTTGATTAATTTTGAATCTATTTATTTATTATTCCTAGGGTTAACTGGAGCTGTTGCTGCTATCAACGCTTGTATAATCACCTCCAAGAATCTTATCAGGTTTTATCAAATTCTTCGAATTCTTTATGTTAAACTGTTAGGGTTTGATTTTGTGACATCTGATTTGTGATTCATTGCTTGTATTTAAATGATACATCACATTATTGTTTAGGTCAAATGGTGTTGGTCAATTATTCTAATGTTTTGTTTACCTTCGTTGGGTTCGTTCATAAAATAACGAAGTATTAGATATATGGCTGAAATATTAGCGAGCATCTTCTTAGGTTTCATATAGTGTTGGATATCTATATGTTTTGGGTTTTATGGAGCAGTTGATGTAGCAAAAGTTCGAGAAATCGAAGAAATAATTATATTTTTAATTGATACTGAAATGGAGTAGGGTTATTTAGTACTTCAAAAATAGGCTTGTAGGAGTTTGATTGTGGATTAGGCTTATATCATTTCATTGCCTTCTTATTAGTAATTATACGTCTGGAATTTTGTACAAGCTTGTCTCTTTATTCAGAAGATGACTAGCTTATTAAACCACTCACTAATCCCTATGCAGGGTAAGACACTTCATGTACACTTGCTTTTGTGATGTTGATACTTGATTCTCTGATGAATGGACGCCCAAATTTGAGGAACATTGGTTACAAGAAGTTAACTTGACAAAGATTGTGGAGTTGAGGATGAGTAAATTATGAAGTGTGGTCAGGTTTTTGCTTTTTCCTGCCTCTTCTCTTTCAGTTCTACCCTAAATCAGTGTTATATCATTTAGTTTTGTATGATAAAGTGAGATCTACTTAAGTTTCTATGTATTCATTTAGTTATTAATGTGGTGGTGTCGTAGGAGTATATATGTTTTTTATATTCGTAGTTGTCATAATCCATGCTTACATGTGCTGTTTTTAGACATGATAAAAGATGAAAAGGTTATGCAATTGTAGTAGTAATTGGGAATATAAAGTAAATTGTGCGTTGAGAGGTTTAAGGATTATTGTTGGCTATTAATGTGATAATGTTTAGCAAAATGTGAGAATTGGTCAGTGTGACGATGATCTCATGATGTTAATCTAGAGGGGGGGTGGGGGGGGGCATTACATTTTTATTTTTTAACAAATATACACAAGAGAGGGAGTGGGAAAGAGGTCAGTGTCTTGCTTTTTTTTTTTATAACAAAAATACATGAGAGAGATTTAAAGGCAGGGAGAGAGCTCACTACGTTAGCAAATGTACATGAGACCGGGGAGAGCGAGTGAGGTAGTTTTAACAACTAATAGGAGATTTGTGCGAGTAGGATTGCAATAGGTTTGACTTATTCCCTTCTCTGGAATGTTGGTGCTAAACAGTTAATTTGTTACGTCTCTTGTTTATTTGCAGGTGTCTATAACGTATATTAGTCATCTTAGAACTTCTTATGAGGAGAAGGTATTTTTTCATTCCCTTAATTGCTTTTTAAAGTTTTCTTAATATCTTTGTTTTTTGAATATTCATACGGATATAAATAATCTTTTTGTTTTAATCAAACAATACAAAAGCTGACATACAATCTTTTTTGAGTGAAATTTCTGACAAACTAATTTAAAAATCACACCTTCTCATTTGGGACGACACTTTTCATCACAAGCTTATGACATCTCACAAAAATCAAGTGGGAGAGGGCTTGTGAGAGGTCACAAGCTTGTGGCGTTCACAAGTGAGACTTGTTGGAAAAAAAAAAATTCAGTCATTGTAAAGGCGAACAACATGGTATGAACTGAAATTTAGACTGTTTCACTTCACTCCTAAGGGAAAGCGCATAGGCTAATGAGACTTAATTCATTATTTTTCTTAACTTTTGAACAAAAAAAGAGAAATTGTATCTATAAGTTTAATGACAACCAGAATACATTTAATTACTTAAAAGTCAATAGGGATTAGACAGAGAAGGTTTCATCCAAATACATTATTACAAGATATATCTATGTTGTTATTAGTTGAAGGCTCTTCCTTTAAGATTTCGACTTATAGTAAATCATGTTTTTCCCCTTTCACTTATACTGAAACAGCTCCTCCTTCAAGATTTCTTCTTTAAAGAAAATTATCGTCTTTGCACTTTTCAAAAAGCTGGTTTAATCTTTGATGATAATATGTATTCTACTTTACTTTGTTGGATTTCTAACGTCATTTTGATGGCGGGAGAGGTAGTTAATATTTAATAGATTAGGGATGATATTGGTTGTTCACTCATTTACCATACTAAATATAGAAATGGGACAATTTATTTGAGATAAATTTTGAGAGCAGAGAGTACAATAATAATGGGATGGAGGAAGTAAATTTGTATGGATGCTTTTGGACTAATAACAATTTATTAAGTTTATGCTTATATCAAATTTTTTGATTGGCTGGAGGCTTCGAGCATTTGATATAGATTGCATGCGTGAGTATAAAGGTAGGATGTCCAAGTGATAATTGTTGATCAATGGAGGACATTATGCACATTATGGTCATATGACTTTCATCTAAATGGGTCAGTTGTATACTATGTATGAATCTGGATACTTTAAGGTGTTTGGTGACTAGCCAAGTAGCCAGTGAAATAGATACTTCCCAGCTATTCGAGGGTTTAATTACTTAATCTCATAGTGTGTTCATCATATTCAGATTCTTACAGAAATATTGTTTCACTTCTGAAGCTTTCGAGAATGAGTGCTGGAAGCGGAGCGTATTGCTTTTAGTAAGAGAAGGAACTTGGGAATTTGGATTCATAACAAACTATTGTAGCAACTAGAATGCTTGAGACCGTTGTATGTAAATTTCTGTTATTGATTGGTTGTCTGCCATGTTTTATTTTGTGTCCTATAGCGGTGCATGAAGTTGTGGTATGTATTGGAA
>JAOWBH010181761.1:0-18651 GCA_028566215.1 Silene coronaria
GTAAAAGCAGCAGTTAAGAAAACAATGAAATGCCACTATAACAAGGGTAAAAAACAGGTCACATTTCACTATGATCCTTCAAGTTATGCTCTAAATTTCGACGACGGCAGCCGTGGCGAAACCGACAAATTCATGAACTTCACTGGTGAAGGATTAAGGAGAGGAGACACTAGTAACAATGGAGATGATGAAAAGGCAATTGGATGTTATTACAAGCTGCAATTTTTCATCTTTTTAGCTGCCAATTCAACTTGGGTTTATGTTTTCTTAATTAGATTTTAATTTTAATTACTTAATTAAATGTAATAGAAGTTGTAGACTCTAGACTATTGGTGGCTTTAGTATGTACTTGGTAGTTGATGGTTTGCTTGTTTTAGTTCTAACATCAAAGTGAATAGAATCATGTGATCCTGCACTTTGCAATTTTTTTCTCTCTTGGTCAGAGCATTAATTAAAACAGTTTGTGTGCCTTCATTATCTTCTTTATTTATTTTCTTGGGTGTGAACGTGTGATTTCATTTTCACATCTTTCGAGAATTCAATAAGTCTTGCTTGCTTCAAACCGTCTAAAGTTAAGACCTTTTGTGAGTGCCGTCTTAACTTAGGATGGTCTTGACCAAAATTTGTGTTTATCAAGTTAACCATAGTTGGTCTGAAGTAAAATCACTGAACTAATACTATAACATACAGAGTTGATAGTGGGTTAGTGGGTTAACTGAGCTCTAAAACCATTGATACGGGTATGCAACCGCTTATTTGAGTTTTTGGGAGGTCTTAACTTAAGACGGTTATAAGCTAAACCTAATGCTTGGTATATGCTTACTTGACTCATGTTTTCATCTCAATTTAGAGAAATGTTGCATGATTAGTTAGTTAAACATGTTATGAAATCTCATTAAATCAAGTTAAAAAAGTCACCAGAATAAAATATTGGGCAGAAGCACAAGAATCTGAGAAGGACCTAGTACAACATAGTAGCAGTAGGTAAGCAGAGAAAATCAGTTGCAAGTGGGCCCCTACAAGGATTCTGTAAAATGGAGTAGTTTGTTTTTCTACTGTTTTGTTGATTTGAAGTTTCGGGCTGAAATGGGTCAAATAGTGGTTAAGTACTTAAGTGGTTAACCCTTTTGATGCATAAAACTCGGCCTCTTTTGTGTTTGGAGAAGACTGGTTCCATGCCTGGGGTGACACCTTGCCATGGGACCCCTGCTAGGTTTAGAAGAACAAAAACGTCTTAGTTGTGACGGACACTATCCGTTACAAGCTGAAGAAGAACGAAAACGTCTCTTGTGACGGAAATGGAGCACCACATGGATAGTGTCACTTGTATATTGTGAGAGGGACACTATCCGTCTTCAGCTTGTGACGGATAATGTTCGTCTTCAAAGAGAATTTGTGGTAGAAGAAGTGCTCTTTTGTTACACAAATTTCGGGGATATCTCAACTTAAGACGGGGTCATTTTCGTTTGAAACAATAAAACAAAGTTTTGAAATCATTTTACAACCAAATGCAACCAAATTTCGGGGATATCTCAACAATCTTGTATACAACGGTTGTAATTGTATGACGAAGTTATTTGAAGACAAAATCGGCACAGTTTTATCGAATTATATAAAAACATGTGTTTCCATACCTAAAACAACCCTATTATATTATTGTAAATAAGTTTTTGCATTGCTATCTGTGTTCGATTATGTGTTTCATTAATTTCCCCCATTCTTTTTTCCCACCCTTAGGGTTGTCGAGTTTTTTTTTTTCTCTAAAAAAGCTACGGAGTACATTGTATAAACTTGAGAATTCTTATAAAACTTGGTTAACTTTTCATCGGTTGATCTAAATTCTAAACCCTCAGAGGCCCAGCAGCAAATGAATACCGAGTAGTTTTTTGTTTTTGTTTTTGTTTGTAGCATGAAAAAGGGGAGCTCTAGTGATTAAAGTCTATAAATAGACAGCCATGAGCTATAATGATACTTCTAAGATTAAGACCATGGGATTATCATCTACACTTATGTGGTCACAGACTCACAGCACTACTGTACCAAACTACGGAGTATTTAATTGTCCTGCGTATATAAAATACCAACATACGAAGTACTAGTAATATTTTTTGGTACCAATTTTTGGAAAAGGATAAATATGACAGTACTTGTTAGTTGTTTCAACTCAATTCAATGTCCAAAGTACGTAGTATGTACCACTGAAAAGTTAATTACTCCACCTATAAATTAAAGAAGGTGTCTACCTTCTCCTTTCAACCTTCTCTCCAACCTTCTCCCTTTCTCCTCTCATAATCGATAAAATTAGTATATATCGTGTATGGTCGGAAGGAAGGTAGATGAAACAAAATATATGGTATTTTAATCGGTTGTGAGATGAGAAGGTAGAAGAGAAGGTAGAAAGGAGAAGGTAGTTATTCTCTAAATTAAATTTCCCTCATACTTTGTGGTATTTTGTAAGGAGTATGTATTTGCACAAATGCGTTCATTTGTGTGCATTTTTAAATCTTTGTTAGGGGTATTTTAATTAAATGTTAACAATGATTGGGACGGAAGGAGCATAAATTAAAGTTGGCTCCATTGTCGGCTCAATTGATGGATTTGGCAATCAGACTCGAGACCAGCAGAAAATGACGCCTGTTTTATCTTTTCTGATACCCTGAGTTTTGGGTAGCCTATGTTATACCTGTGAACTCTATACATGAATTTATATCATGGCCTTAATGATTGTTTACGCTAACCTGGTTCGTTGGTTGATCTAGTAATAACTAAGTCATTAAACCAGGCCGATTAGGCGATTACCATGAGTGGCTGAGTTGCTTCGGTGGTGTAAGTGGGATTAGATGAGATGGTTAAGGAAAAGGTTGATGAGGAGTAAAATGAGACAAGGGTAGGCTGGTAGTCCTATTCGTCTAAAACTTTCCTAAAAGGGAAAAATAAACAATCTATTAGTCATATGCCATTAAAGGAACATGTAAAACTATATCTATTGCATAATGAGATTAAATTGTTAAGTGAGCCATAAAAACCCTAGAAATCGAATCAGTCCAAGCGGCTCAGTAAAATTGGGATCAACCTCAAACCTCGGGCATTCTACTAAGCTTGATCCAATCCTCCAGTTACTCTCACCGTTGTAAGTCATAAACAGCACTATCTTTTCACATATAGGAAAGTTTTAGACAAAGAGGCCTATTGGTTGAAACGGGGGAACTGGGGAAGTATATGCATACTCCTATAGTCCTATTAACCAAATACAGTAAATTTGAACCTGTACGAAACCAATGAAGACATGAACTCAAAATGCACTCAAGCCATCTCAAAAGCATCAACATCAAACTTAAATCAACTCGATTACAAATTACACCAAGTTCTTGTATAAGACGGGTATATGAAACGGTCAAATAGATAGATGAGACAAAAAACAAAATGCCTAGAAAATAGCAAAAATCCTGTCTTTTCTATCTATATGGGGATATTCTTGACACGTTTAAAACTCATACCGACCAACCGGAAAAAATACTCTGTATTATAATGGAGTTACTACAAGTCTAGAACGGTGCACATCATCATAGGGGGGTACAAATATCTCTATCAATCTAGCATAATAGGCATAATTGAACATTATTGGTATGGGTCCTAGATATGACGGGTATGGATAGAAGAATTTCTGAAAGAGGGTCTCTAGTGTAGTCAAATCCTTAGATAATTGTAAGACAGGGGCCCAACTGTAGGTGTACTTGCTAGATGTTTATTTGTATGATGTTCAAGAAATTGGGTGAATCTCCGTTAGGATGATGGAGTAAAAGGGAAGCTTTCCAAAATAGCAACGATTAAATGAGTAAATAACGATCTGCCTTCACATCTTGAAAATGTATATTCATAGTAATTAAGGTCAACTTAGGACAGGACCTTGTGGCTTGTACACCTATATTAACTAGTATAAACTTAGGACCGGTTTCGGTTTTCGGACTTTGGGGGGGGGGGGGGATAAAAACCTGCCTTCTACAAACCTTACCAATTGAGTTTGTTGACCATCTCCCAATGTTAGGCCACCGTCCCATTTTTGGGATATCAGAAATGGGACTTATAACTTATTCACCTACTTAGCGCAGGAAATAATACTACTCACCTGCAAATTTATAGGACCATGAGACAGCCTTATATATATATATGGCCACACCATTAAGGCTTTTTAATTCTAACAGGAATCCCTACTATTTAGATCTCACCGAATGGTAAAGGGTAGTAAAGTCACGAGCAATTTAAGGGTCATTTAAACACGGTATTGAAAACAGTTTTAGATATTGACTAAATTATCCAAGTTGTAAAATTGAGTTTACTGAGGATTTTTCAGGTACGAGTTTTGGTATCAGCAAAGCTGAGAACATAAATACCAGAGGTTCTAAACAGCAGGGTCTTCTAGCTTAGCAGTTGACAAGTCATTTATTCGGGGATAAGCCGCCTTTTCATCGAGTTGGTTCTGAGCCCATAATAGCATTTTCAACAGATAAGGGAGCTTGGGATCTGGTTTGCAAACAAATATGAAGACGACCATGATAAATAACTCAGAAATATAGTGATGGCATCACAAATATAAAAAAATGGAAGATATGAGACAGAAGTTAAACTGAACTAACCCTTTTCATGGCTTTGACTGGTGAGAATAGCTGCATTGACTTCACTTGCAGTTTTCAAACGCTGAGATATGTCCAGAAGGTCTCCAACTGGGGAGTTAGAGGCATCTTCAAAAGCAAGGAGCGAAACAGTTTTCTCCAGTTCTTCCAGGAAACTTTGCTGAGAAAATATGGCGGTTGAATCAGCACCGCTAAAACAATGACAATCAAGCAAAACATAGAGAACGGACTACAGAGTACAGATAATGGTTTCAAAATGGAGGCTTTGTGTGGTGATTTGCATGTACAAACCAAAAGGGCAGCACGGGGTCACACATGCACCCCCTGATAACTTAGAAAAAATATAGGTTTTCTAAGAGTGACATAAGAAGAGTGGTAACTCGCAAAAAGTGGAGGAAAAGGCTATGGACGACGGTGCAAGTAATGTAAAGGGATAGGAGATTGAGTAAAATTGAGGCATAAGAAGAGGCAGAATGAGAAAAAGAATCTCTACAACCACAGAATCATATAAGTCACATATTCGTCACAAGCACACAACTCATCCTCAATCTTAAGCTAAAGCGGATGGATTTATGATCCAGAAAATCCTCATCAGCCATCCATAGATTATTCAGCTGGAAATTAGTATCACATTGGGGATACATTCAGCAGCCATTAGCATAGCAGATATATAATTATAAACTAACTGTTTAAAAGACAGGCAAAAGCAGCCTTTATGAAGGCGTGAAACCAAACATTATAGAAAATATACAATGGTAATATGATAAAGAAATGCATGGATTTAACATTACATTTTCTTCTCCCCTAGGGGCAAGCTCTTCTTGAGCAAATTCCAGAGCCTCTTCTATCTTTTTATTCCTGACCAGCTCTATGAACCGTTGTTGCTGAAGATGGAAAAACAGCTGTGGATTTGTATCAAGTATCTGCGAGGCAATTACAAACAATAAAGTCAGATGCTAATGCAGAGAAATAATTCTTTTTTTCATATTACTATTTGCCTTTCGCCACCAATAACAAACCCTTTTTATATGTAGTCGCCATCAGCGCGGGTTTTAAAAGAAGGCTGGAAGATCAAAAGACAAACCTTACATCTACGAGAGAAAAAAAAAAAAAAAAAAAAGAGGCTTCAAAGAAAGTTTTGGCTAGTAATAAGAACCAACCGAGTACAGCTTAGCTGTTGGATATGTGAACATACTGGAAGAAGCTAGTGATACACACAGTCTTCTTATCTCGACATTAAAACTGGAAAAAGATTAACATAACCATGTGGAATGCGATTGGAAAAAGAACCGAGTGAAGCCAAAGACTCGTTATTCTTGATTCCAGATTATGATGGAATAAAGCAAAATAGCTTGCTAATCGTGTGTTTTTCATACTATCCAAATTTCGATGCAATTTGAAAAGAGTTGTTGTGTACAACTAACAAGGGGTAAGGCTTCGTACATCTAAAAGTGAAAAGTGAGTCATGGGCTCTATACAGAAAACAAGAGTAGATCAACGAGACAAAAAAAAAATTGAAATTGCTCACTACACAGGTACTCTATTTATATCTCTTCTAGAAGTTCTACTAAAGCCATCATTACCTTCCGCTCATTCAGAGGACTTCTGAAAGTTGAAGAAAACATAATAAAGAAGTTGGAATTATTTGTTAAAATTTTGGACATCGACATACTCATACAGCCTAGATTCCCTCACCGAGTGAGCACTAAATCCTTTATACTTTCCATATACACATTCGAGGAAGGGTGGAGGAAGGGAATCAAATATAAGGGTCCTTCGTTAAGAAAATGGGGGAAAGGATGACCAGTAGCCCTGAATGATAATAAGTTGATAGAAAACTTTAATAGGGGTTGCTTAGGATGAGAGTAATAAAGATAAAATGAGAAGAAAGAGGAGATTGGTTGTTCGGAGTAGTAGTGGAGAGTGGAGGAGGTGAAATGCATTACTTATGGGGGAGGTACGTAATCATTCCCACCATAAAGAGGTAAGGATTTACTTATTTTCCTCATTCGACCACCACTACACCTGAACATTGCTAGCTGTGACGATCCTCACACTTCGACCCCCTTAGACTTTAACATTTTGGACTCCAACCCCCTATAAATTACATTTTTGTAAATTAGACTATAATAATAGTAGGATATTTGTAAGTCATACTCTAAGGTTTCTTCTTATATGTCAGATCTTGGGTTATGCTTAGGGCTATTAATGAGACGAGACAGCTCGCGAGCAACTCGAAATCGGCTCGGTCAAAGCTCGGCTCCTGGGTGCTCAACTCCGGCTCGGGCTCGGCTCGAGAGCTTAACGAAAGCCGAGCATTCGGCTCGAAAAGCTCGTGAGCAGCTCGAACTTATGTTATTAGATAAAATATTGCTCATATTTTATCATGATTATATCTTTGTCTCACATATTAGATGTCTCATTGATTTGCTGAATATCCCGATTTAAGCATTGTTGGAAATCTTAGCTAGTAGCTAAGTGTTAGAGGATTGATTGTATTATTGTTAAGGTTGAAGAATAATAATACAAAGTTGGGTTGTGGGTTAATCCCATAACAAAATATTGTGTGTCTTTTCATCTTTATATTATTTGTACCAAAAACTCAAACAAGTGGTATCACCTAGAGTTCGATGGAGAAAATTTTTGGTACAAAGTTTGAGATGGAATTGTTCAATGGCAAGAACAATTTCACGTTGTGGCAAAGCATGATAAAGGATGTTCTCATACAACATGGGTTGTATGTGACTCTTGAAGATAAGAAGCCCAATGATGTTGAAGTTCTCAAATGGGAGGACATGAAGTTGCGCGCGGTTAGCGTGGTTAGTACAATTCGGTTAGCCCTTGCACCCGAAATCAAGTATAGTGTGTTAGAAGAGACAAATTGTAAGGAGTTGTGGACAAGTTAAGTAGCATTTATAATGCTAAATCCTTGGCAAATAAACTATTCTTGAAGAAAAATCTTTTTGAGCTCGAGATGGTAGATGACGGGGATTTTATCAACAATTGACGAGTTTAGATGCGACATTCAAAGAAGAAGATAAGGCTATAATGTTGTTTGCTTCTCTTTCAAAAAAGTATAACAAGGTAATCACTAGTTTATTTGTAGGGAAGACAACGTTGGCTTTGGACCGAAAAGTTGATGAAGCAAGGAGGAGCTGGTGGCTCTTCAAGTGAAGGTGGAGCTTTTGTGGTGGATTATCGCGGCAAGAAGAAGGGCGGTAGGAAAAAGTACAATCACAATATATGCTTATACTACGATGAGTTAGGCCATATATAAATTGTATGTCCCAAGGCAAAAGAAGATTTAAAGGGGTTGAAAAAGACTCGTGGAGGTGGGGTTGCAGCTATGGCATGGTTCATGGGGGAAGGGAACCTAAAGAGAGTTGGTGTTAGATTCGGGAACTTCCTATCACATATGTGGAAGAAGAGAGTGGTTTTCTTCTTATGAAAAATGTGAAGGTAAGATGGATAGTTTGTCAAATGGTGACAAGGCAAAGATTAAAGGGATTGGTGAGATAAAGGTGAGACTTCATGATGGCCAAGTTAGAAGATTTGGTGATGTGAGATACATACCAAATGTTACTAGAAATTTAATCTCATTAGGTAGATTAGATTCTAAGGGTTGTACCATTCATGTAAAGAAATGGTGTTTTGGAGGTCACTAAAAATGGCAAGGTGATTCTCAAAGGTAAAAGAGGGGAAACTAACTTGTTCACATTTGATGGAAGGTGTGGTGAAGATGGGTTAGTTCAAGGGGAGGTATTCCCAAGGTGAAGGAGAGGTACTTACAAGTGAAGGTTAAGTCCGTTTGATGATTGACAAGTTGGAATAATGTTGGGCTTAAGGGAAGGTTTGTTAGGAAGTAACCCCCCACATTGATGAATGACATTTAGACTAGTAACATGTTAGAGTCTTAATTTGTTTAGAGTAATGTTTATGTTACTAATATTTACTTATTAGATTATGTTATTAAGTGTAAATATTAGGAGTTATGTTAGTAATGTATTAAGACTCTTTATGTTGTTAAGTGAGTTAGGACTTAGTGCCTTATAAATAGAGGATTAGAGGTCATGGTCATTGTTGGAAAGTATGAGTGTAGTGCTTAATATCCCGAGTTAAGCATTGTTGGAAATCTTAGCTAGTTGCTAAGTGTTAGAGGGTTGATTGTATTATTGTTAATGTGAAAAATAATAATACAAAGTTGGTTTGTGGGTTAATCCCATAACAAAATATTGCGTGTCTTTGCATCTTTAATTATTTGTACCGAAAACCCCAAGAGGTATTTTGTGGAACGTGGACCGACCGAACTTTTTTTTTTTAGGGTAAAAAAGCATTTCATTCATTCAGTAACTCAAAAGCATCAATTGTGACTGGCTGAACAATTTTTTAATATATATTACTCTCTCCTATTTCATCTAATGTTCCCCTTTTTTTTTTACACAAGAATTAAGAGAATCATTTTGGACCACACAATACATATGACCCCACATTAAATTAATTTTGAACCACACAAAATTATCCAAAAAAGGAAAGAGGGAACAAAAGGGAAAGTGGACGGAAAAGGAAAGGAAAACATTACTTGAAATAGGAGGGAGTATGTGCCTATAATATGAAATACATATTTTTCTTAAAAGTTATAATTTTTGTTTAATTAGTTGGAATATATAATTTAGAACTATCTTTACTATTACATGGAAAAATAAATTTATAATATAACATAATTTATTGTTGTGTTTTTCTACATGGTACCCCTTTGTTTTTTTCTAATTCTACGTGGTACCTTTCGCTTTTTGAAAACATCGGTGGTACCCCCTAAACTTAGTAACATGTTCTCAAAATACCCAAAATAATAAAAAACAAATTTTTAAACAGTTAAATATGTTTACGATTGAGTATACGATATTTATGTTAATGGTATGACAAATTATTTACAAAAGATCCGAGAAAAATGCATAAACTAAACATTTAAAAGAGGCAGATTCTTTGGGTATTTTAAGATATTTTCACTAAGTTTAGGGGTACCACTGATATTTTTGGAAAGGAAGGGGTACCACGTAGAATTCGAAGAAATACAAGGGTACCATGTAGAAAAACTCTTTATTGTTTATTCACACATTTGAAAAAAATAAGCTCTTTTTTTTCTTAGTTTGATCGTGGATCCACTAGACCAATGAACACCCTCATCATGCGCCTTCCGCCTTCTCAAACTAAGGTCATGCTTCTTGTGGTCGACTCCTTTTCCAAAGCGAGTGACTTGCGTACATATGAAGAAGTCAATCATTTGCGTGCATTCCGTGCAAAGGTCCCTACCATATGGGACAAGTCTAAATGTTCAACAAGAGGAGAGGAGAGGTCGTAGGAGGTACAACACTACAACGTAACCTAGATGGGGCGTTCGTCGGGTATCACCATGAGTGTGTACGACGAGGCCTACTTCACATACACATGATCAATGCAAAATGAAAGGGGGAAGGTGGCCGACCCCATTGAGAATGGATCAATGGGACTAATGTGAGTGGACTTGGCTGTCAATGAGAAGTAGCTCATGTCTGCTAGTGTCATTGTTAGTGCCATGACAATTGATGACATCCACGGGTGTGACCCACAAATTTCACATTTCACCTAGAATGAAGCTAATTTTATTGGGTTTGGTGCGTAGCCAAGAGTGGATAGTAAGGAGAGCAAGATAAAGGAAAACTATGCCTATGTTGCTATGACTCAGTTTGAAGTACCCGACAATTCAGCTATTTTATGAGGAAAAAAATATGTATTGGTCAAAACTGAAATGTCCAAATGTCCTAGCCCTAGCCATTTATGAAGGTCGGGTGTCCGACTAAGTAGCACCGAAACGGACACTGAAATTGAGAACACGAGACACGTTATTTAAATTTAATAAAATACATATTTTATAGTTATATATGTACGATTTTATTATTGAACAACTATTTGATATTAAATTTAAATAAGTGAAGGTAAAACATGACTACAACTCATTCTCATTTCCAAAACCAAAACCCAACTTATAATCAATCTCTTTCGACTTCTCATTACTCGTCGAAAGAACATCATTTGCCCCCAATTCAACTTATTTCCCCACCAAATTCCACCATAAAACAACCCAAGCATTCCACCTTAAATTCAACTTGATTCCGTTTGAAAGTGTGTTTAAAATGTGTCCAAATGCCGCAAGTCCAAATGCCATGGACACGTGCCGCACACGTGCCCGAATAAAAGAAGAAAGTCAGACACGGGCTTTATAGGTGTCCGACACGTTTTAACGCGTGTCCGACGCTTGCTATGTCTGACACAAATAGGTGTCCGATAAAGGTAGGCCAGTTAATATTGAAGAATACAAGCAACATCCGTCAAGAGGGCGAGAAGTATTCAAGGAGTAACTAAGAAGATGAGGTATAGATGAGGTATAGATGGGGAGTCGTAGGATCATGAGGTATAGATAAAGTATAGTTTCTGAGATCGCGACCGTGGAGATGGACCTGCACACAAAGCGTATCGAAACCACGAGTTCAGGGACCAGGTACAAGAAGGCTATGTGGGGTTTGGGAACCAAGGAAACAAGACCTAGCCCTCGCTATGCTCCTTCCGTACAAGAGCTCAGCTAAAGATTTGTGCATCGCCTAGGACACCAACGAATGGGATGAGGAGTGTGACGAACCTCACACTTCCCTAAAATTTTCATTTGCTTACCTTTAGGTTGTAATACGATCTGATACTTATAAGTAGGGCTGGATCTTACAAGCCCTCGGAATCGGCTTGGTCAAAGCTCGGCTAGAGCTCAACACGCGAACAAGGCTCGGCTCCCAAGCTCATTTATAAAAAAAATTTATAATTTTTATACTTAATATTAATTTTATTTTAAATTATACTCCCTCTTATTCACTATTTTCTTCCCCTTGTTTGTGGGCACAAAAATTTAGGGAGGGTGTATAATATTATGGGTGGGGTTTGGTGATTGGAGAGAGGTATGAATAATTGGGATTAAATATTAATAAAAGATATGAATGAGATTTGGTGATTGGAGAGAGATGTAGGAATAATAAGGATTAAATATTAATAAAGGATATGATGGGGTTTGGTGATTGGAGAGAAGTTGAGTATAATATTAATAAAAACTTTCCCAAAATAGAAATAGGGAAGAAAACCTGAATAATCTGTTTTAGGAAATATGGAAGAAAATAGTGAATAGGAAGGAGTATGTTATTTAGCTATTTATAAGTAGATTATAATATAATATATTTTAGTATTTTATAATCTTATTTATTATTTAAAAATATTTATAATTATTTACATTCAAAACGTGAGAAAGTGAAAATAATATAAAGATAAAACGAGCTGGATTCGAACTGAAGTCGAGCTCGGGCTTTTTTTCCAAGCTGAGCGAGCTTCAATTTTTAAGGCTCCACGAGCTTCGAGCCGAGCCCAAGCTCGAGTTGAAAATGCTCGATCTCAGATCGGCTCGATTACAGCCCTACTTATAAGCCATACTCTTAAGATTTCTTCCTATATGTGGAACCTTCGGTTATGATATTTAGTTTTAGTTTTGTAGCCCAAAAGGAAATATATCACTTGGTTGCACTAGAGTTATACTATCGAATAAGCCTCTTTAAAGAGTGTTAATCATGAAAACAGCTTCCTATCTCAAGCTTTGTTAATACTTTTTGCTTTGCGCTTTCAAGATAAGAAATGTTGTCTTTACTTAGCTTGGTTGCTTTTGTGTATCACACTTTGATAATCATGGCTAGAATACTAGTGGAGTAGTGGGCGATCCTTCACTAGTACTTGACCCTTAGAGACTCTTGCAAGGAGAAGAGGCATGGTGTGCTTCACGGGATTCGGCGAAAGTACCGGACCGTGACCGTGACACTACGCCTATTTGTTTCTTATTCTTCCTTGGGAGACCAGATGAAAGAAATTTGACTCCTCGGGGGAGATAAGAATGGCACACATTACTTTTGCACATCTAGATGAAACGGTAGACGTATTTAAACACTGGTTATAAAAAGTTCGCAAAAGAAACCTTATGGAGTTAACAAAAAAAAGGCCTAAAGTAAGATTATGCACATATATTGTCAACTTAGAATCAAAATTCAGAATGGCACTTGGGAGTTGGGATACAGTCAACGGTTTGTCAAGCATTTTGTAATTTGATCCACCATGCACCAGCTGGCACCAAACACAATTTTCACACAGCAGCCCACTTACAGTTATACTTCTTATACTGATCTGCAAAATCCTATTTCAGATGAATGAGCCTCAACTTTGAGACCGACCCAGTCAGTACACTCAATAGCAGTAGAAATTCCTCTTATAGTTTAAAGAACGAATTATAAAGACGACTCAATCATGACAGCAATACACACTAAAACTGCAAGTTTAAGGAAAAAAAGGAAGAATGGTTTTAAACAGAAAAACAGTTGATAATATCACAGATCTGAAGGGCCAATAGTTGCTAAGATGGGTACATACCTCTGGATTCAGATCATTGACTTTCTCAATAGCATCCTCGACATTTCCACACTGAACTGCCTTCTTAACTGCCATTCGATCTGTGATTGTTGCCAAATCTATATCTGCTAATCACTGATAAGGAGGTGCAAAGTGGAAATAACAGGATATATCCCCTCATTTTGAAAAATAAAAATAAAAAGTTTAGAAGAAAAACAAAGGATACGTTCAGTTCCAGACTCTTGACGGAACTTCTCTGCAGCATCAACATACCCCTCAGTAACCAGAAAATTCATCACTAATTTGTTCATATCCTCTTTCCTGATCTTCACATCACTAAGTTTTTTCTCCCACTCTTCCTTTGTTATGACCTTCTTTGAGGTAGCCTACATACAAAATAAGTTTACCAAGTTTATTACACCACGATTACATGGGAATGATAACATTTTAAGATTCCCTATAGCAGGACTATCATGAACAAAGTGATTATAAGATCAACATTGACTATATATACACACAAGAATCTATGATAAAACCAACGATTTCTCGTCAGAAAAATCATTGTGAACTAATGAGATTGATGTTATACACAAGATAAATAACTAATAACCGAAGTATTTCTCCCGAACAAGTTCAACAAAAACTACTGTCAAGATGAACTGCTTCGGATCTGACAACTTAAAAGCTACAGTTGTAAAAAAGACGACGAAACACGAATAAGGAAAGAATATCTACAACCACATTGACCAAAGCAACTCACTTGGCGGAGAAAAAAATGCGAAAGAATCTATACCTCCACCATATGGCTGAGGCCATCACTACTTGGATCAATTCTGCGTCGAGTATTTCTTCGACTAAATGTATAAAGCAAGGGAGGGAGGTCATCGGTTGTTAGATCCATTGGCAGATTAGTAACTGGTGCTAAGTCTTAATGGCAAGGAAAAAGGATGGAGCGCAGAAGATTAAATCTAAGTCTAGACTCTAATGTAAGTTTTAGGATATAAATCTCTAGTAGAGACAAAAGGAAAGAAATCGAAAAGGATTTTAGACTATTTAAACATTGATGAAATGAGGAAAAAAATATGTGAAGAGGATTTAAAAAGGATTCTCTAGTCTGTCTTATTGGATTTCCCTTCATTTCAAACTTATCAAACGACCTATGTTTACTTTGACACTTCACTTTGGTCACGTGTCACTTGTCCACGACATGCTATGACACTTTGATGCTTCATTTTAGACAAAAATTGAAAATTTTCGCAAAAAATAACCTTTTCCGACATCCACGATGTCGTGCCCGAAAGCTTGTAACCGAGTCAAAGTAACATAGTTGGTGTAATGTTGGGTCTTTTCTAATTATCATGACCTGTAACTTTAAGGTAGCTAGTCTAGCAACTCAAAAGTCCTCCCATTTATTTCTTGGTTAGATGAGTGATTTGATGCGTACGTTCGACCCCTCCCTTTATTCCGTGAGGCACTGAGGTAATCTTGTTGTTGTCATTTGATAAGTTTGAAATGAAGGGAAATCCAATACGACAGACTAAAGAATCCTTTTTAAATCCTCTTCACATATTTTTTTCCTCATTTCATCAATGTTTAAATAGTCTAAAATCCTTTTTGATTTCTTTCCTTTTGTCTCTACTAGAGATTTATATCCTAAAACTTACGTTAGAGACTAGACTTAGATTTAATCTTCTGCGTTCCATCCTTTTTCCCTGCCATTAAGACTTAGCATCAGTTACTAATCTGCCAATGGATCTAACAACCGATGACCTCCCTCCCTTGCTTTATACATTTAGTCGAAGAAATACTCGACGCAGAATTGATCCAAATAGTGATGGCCTTAACCATATGGTGGAGGTATAGATTCTTTAGCATTTTTTTTCTTTACCAACTACTTTTACACTGCAGTAGAAGCCAAATTGGACAATAGCTGCCCCTAATCTCATACAAGATCAGAAAAAATCTTAATTAAAAGCTAGAACCACTTTTACACCTTCTCTAACGCACTTCCTACACCACAACAAAAACATTACCCCAGTGCCTCAATGGCTTCCGCAAATTGCGCATTAAGGGAGGGGTTAAGACTTACGCAGCCTTAGGCTTGTGTAAGCAACACAAAGAGGCTGTTTCTTAATCAGCCAAGATGAAAACTGCAAATGAGTCGAGAACTGTATTGAAGGACTGCTACTTCACAATAGAAAGATGTGCAACCGCTTTAGTGAGTCATTTTACTTTACTCCATCCTTGGCTTAATGGAAATGGAAACAACACACTTTCTACCCCAGGTATACAGAAAACTCGTGACTGATTTGAGTGCCTTTTATGTTTACTAGCATACACCGCGAGGTATTTGTGCAAAGACCCCTCCACAAAACACTTACGCCATCATATATGTGCTCAATATAAACAAATACAAGAGAGCCCTCATTGATACCCACAGGCCACACCCCAACCAAAATATGAGATGCAGATCTTAGCCAATTATAATTATAATAATTAAATGAAACTTGGTTGCAACTTATTTAATCACTGGTTCTCAACAGGGTAAAAAGTAAAGTTACTTTTACTTTAACCATATTTACCCATGTTTAAACCAACAAGACCGGCCCTTGAGCTTTTCCCTCAAGAGTTTACACATCATTCAAAAGGAAAGGGGAAAGTTTTACGTTGTGTTCATGTAACGTCTTAATTTTTAGATCAATCACAAAAAGAAAAATAAGAAATAAAATAGAGAACTAGTTATTGAACAGGATAATGAAAAAGAAATAAGAGCATAGCATAATTACCATAGGTTGTTCGATCTCCAAGCTGATGAACGACGTACTGTGCCTTCAAAACCATTCGAAACAGAAATTAGACCACAATTTCCCCATACTTACTCAAAAAAACGCAAAATCCAAATCATTCTAATCAATAATAAGCTTTTTCAAAGACAAATAAATTTAACATACTACACTAACTACAGTAAGCATTGCAAAACTATCGCAGTCCATAAGCTTGCTCACCATACAAAATTAATTTCCACAGTAGACTAAATCACTTTCCACTATAAGTAAATCACCTCCGTTGACAATTTCTCAAGGCAAAATCAGCTCATTGACTAGGTAAAGCTAATCACAATCACTTTCTTAGAGTTCATACAATATTGATTTCAAAACTAGATTACTTCTTAATCATTGATACTTTTCGTTAGTACTCTTTGCTGTTATTCAGTCAGTCTACTCACTCCACACATTTCTAGAAGCAAAATCAGTTTCAGGTCTCATGAAATCTATCAATGTCACTTCTCATTAAAAGTTTCGGGATCCTGTATGTACACGACTCTATCCAGAGAGTTTGTTCCCATATCACACGTAATGACAATTGTATCGCGTAGTACATGGACCTGCTGCTACTTCATAATATAAGAAAAGCACATAGTTTGATGAATCATTTTGCTAAGCATCCTTTCAAGATTACTGATAAATTGATCAAGAACAAAACAGCCATAAAGACAGGCAACCGGCAGTTAAATGTCTCTGTTGAGTAGTATCATATGTTTCAACTCCACTACTTAGAGCACTTATATCACGACCAGCATCCCATATTACCATATGAACCAAGGACTCTATCTCCTCTCCGATTCTCTACTGTTTATGATCCTGAAAACCGGCAACTATCACGGCTACCTAAATTGTCATGTCACCCCCGCACCCAACAAACTAAAACCATCACACTAATATAGAGTACTATATACTCGCATGATATTTACATACTCATATTTTATACATTTTCCCTATTAAGATAAAAGTATAGAAGTACTTTCGAAGATTATAGATGACTACCTACATTAGAAACTATCGTCACAAAAAGAATAACCAAAGAAAATCTCCCTAGACCGCATCTTTACATTCACTCAATTACAAAAGAATATCCTAATTATCCTAAAATACCCGCCAGAGGTCCGAAGTTGCTCATTTTGAATAATTTAACCCCAAAACAACAACATTCAATCAAGCTTAAACTTTCCATACCTAGAAATCACCATTCACACAGATAACAAACAAAATAAGTCCTATAAAAAGACCTTGATTTTATTATAAAACCTTAAATGCAACAACATTTACTCTCGCTTTATCTAACTTCTCCCTCCCTCCATGTCCATCCACTACTCAAAATCATTTGTCCTATCAAGGATCAGTCAATAGAATAGAATTGCATCAATCGCGAGCAAATTCACGGAAACAAGTTACGGATAAGAATTTATCAAAGATAGATCATGCTGGGACTAAGGCTCTTTTGTTGTTGTTGTTGTTGTTGTCGCGAAAAATAATTAAATCGACAACTAAGGAAGATTAACATAAGATAGAGAAGACAAAATCACTCAATATTAAATTTCCTAGCAAAGATCACTTCACTCAACTTAAATTCAAAACCAGTCAAAAGTCAAGCAAATTCACAATTAACATACAAAGTATAAGATTTAAAAACAAGTTACATAATAATCATAATTCAGTTACATGAAGTTATGAAAAGTCGCTAAATCGATGGTTAACGAAGGTTAACAGGAGATAAAAAGAGAGCATATCACTCAAATTCGACTTTCCTATCACTTCACACAACTCAAATTTTATAATTGATAAAAAAAAATCATGCAAATTCATGAAAACGATTAACATATAAAATTTTCTTTAAAAAAAACACACAAAAATTGAAAAAAAAAATCCACATGACATTCATAATTCAATTACCTGAAGTAATAAACAATCATTAAAATAAAAATTACTGAAAATTAACAAAAGATAAAACGGAGAAAATTGCTCGAAATCGAATTTCCTAGCAAAGATCACTCCACTCAACTCAAATTCTTAACCGATAAAAAATCAAGCAAATTCACGAAAACGAATAACATATACGAACAAATTTGACAAAACTTTTACATGCAATCATAATTCAATTACATTAACTAATTAATAACCGTTAAATCAACGATTACCGAAGATAAACAATAGATAGAGAAGATAAAATCATAAAATCACTCAAAATCGAATTTCCTAGCACAGATCACTTCACTCAACTCAAATTCAATAACGATAAAAAAAATCAAGTAAATTCACGGAAACGGAAACAAAAAACACAAAAATTGACAAAAAAAAAACACATAGCAATAATAATTCAATTACTTGAAGTAATGGAGAATCGAAATATCGAAAATTAACGAGAAATAGAGAAAGAAAGTTACCGCGATTACCTGAAAATGTCGACGGAAAAGAAGAGAGAGAAAGATGATGAAGAATCGCCAACGACGACGACGAAGAAGAACGGTGTTTGTTTTTACTGTGCTGACTGGTGATGAGTTGTCCGTTGTGTATAAATATGCAGAGGGACTACGGGAGTAAATAGAAGGAAATCAAGTTAATCAAATTTGTTTAACTTGTATTTCATGTCCGATTTAATGTGATTAGGAGACTAAAGATATTTTTTTGATTTGATGTTTAATATCTTCTCCACCAATTGTAGATGCATTTGATGTTGTGAAGCTAATAGGATTTGTACAATCAAACAAATGGAATGTTGA